>OY987246.1:20546261-20796452 GCA_963920765.1 Ulota crispa | reverse complement strand
GCCAAATTCTATTAGTTCCACATTCCGTAAAAGGCTCCTTGGAATCCCAGGAGCACACCTAAAATTTAAAAAAATAAAAATAACTTCTTTTTTGATATTTTAACTTTAATTTTAATTCTTTTTTCTAACAATATTTGTTCTTGTGTCATGGGACCCACCTCAAAATCTAGGAGGCCAACTAGTGCTAGTTACATACTTTGTTAAAGAGCTATAAAATTTGCTAAAATTGCACATTTCATGAAATCTCAACAAATTGTAAGATTTTGAAGAAAAAACCTAGTTGCTTTTGCTAAAAAACAACTAAAATTACTAATGTCGAGAACAAATTGTTAAGTGTATCATGTTATCGCTTAGTTAGTACAATCCTTGCAATATTAAGAATTCCAATGGGGGCTTGTGCCGCCCTATTTGAAACCTCAGAAGGTGAAATATGCACATGTAGAAAAATGTAAAAATATAAAAGATATGAAAACCTAATTTCAAGAGTGCTCCTCGAATTCCGAGGAGCCCTTTACAGAATGTGGAACTAACACAAGTCGGCCTAAGTTGGCCTCCTAGGTTCTGAGGTGGGTCCCATGACACAAGAACAAATTTTGTAAGGACAAAAAGTTAAAATTAAAATACCAATTTTTATTTTGTTTTTATTTTTATTTTTTTAAATTTTAGGTGTGCTCCTGGGATTCCAAGGAGCCTTTTACGGAATGTGGAACTAATAGAATTTGGCCTCCTAGGTTCCGAGGTGCATCCCATGACTCAAGACCAAAACTTGTTAGAAATATATATATATGAAAGTGAAAATATCAAAAAATAAATAAACAAATAAAGTTTTTTAGATGTGCTCCTCGGATTCCGAGGAGCCTTTTACAAAATCCATGACCAACACAAGTAGACCTCCTAGGTTCCAAGATGGGTTGTAAGGCACAAACACAAAATCTGTAAAAAAAGGAAAAAATAAGATTGAACAAAAAGATTAGTGAAAAAATAATTAAAAGTAATAGTACTAATTTAAAGAGCCCTTTTGGATTCTAAGAGAGCTCTTTACAAAACTCGTAACAAGCACAAGTAGACCTCTTGGGTTCCAAGAGAGTTCCTATGACACAAAAATCAATTTTGTGAAAAGCAAAAAAAAGAAAAATTCAAATGAGAAAACAAAAAAACAAAAAAACAAAAATTGATTGTGCTTTTACAACCAATGAAAATGAAACTTTGTTCAAAACACAAAGTAGGTGAGCCCTCATATTCCCCACCATGGTTCCAAGTTGGTTCCAAAAGACCACTACTCTATTTTGCAAAACAAAAAAAATTGCTCCAAAAATGCCCAATGTAAAAAAGTTTTGTGTTGCAAAAGCATATGAAAACCAACATTATTTAAGATTCTACACAAACTACCTTAGCATATAATTGTCAAAATAATAATTGAGAAAGTTGAATGGAAATTATGGAATCAAACATGAATGGAAATTGTGGAGTGAAACACTCAAACTCAAATAAAATTTGAGAAAGTTGAATAGGAAGTATGGAGTCAAACACTAATGAAAATTGTGGAGCCAAACATTAATAGAAATTATAAAGTCACACTTTGAAGGGTAGCTCCTTTTTTTTATTGTTTGATGCATTTTCACCTTTTGTGGTACACACTCCCATTTTTGGCAACAACACATTTCCCATGCAACTTAGCTTCCAATACTAGTACCCCCAAACCTTTTCATCCATTATATTTATCTCCATTCATCTATTACATTCATCCACATTCATCCATTACTCTTTTCATCCATCTAAAGTTATTTTCATTCATCCATCTAATGGATGAATGTTGAGAACCATGTGAATTTTGACATCCATTATTACTCTTCATAGTTTCAATTTCAACTCTCTAAACCTCAAAATTTTTAAATGAGTATGATTTTAAATTCTCATTGCTCAACGCTCACCGCTTGCCGCTCTCCGCTCACATTCTAGCTGCACTGGGGGGCAAAATTATTACTTTTACCCTTGTTTGTAAGAACACTAAACTTTTCCACATTTTATTGTTCAATTGTAACCTCATTTGTAGCTCTAGACTAAATCAAGGTTTGTAAATCCAAATCTGAATTCAAAGTTTCCAAATTCCACTTGTTGATGGTAAGAAAACTAAAATTTACCCCCAATGTGCATATATCAAACCCCGGGTGTGCAAATATCAATTCCCTCCATTTTTATCTTAAATCCAAAATGCTCTTAAAATACTTAAATATCTTAACTCATATTTTTAGTAAAAAATAAACCCCGGTATATAGTACCCAAAAGAAAGAGTACATAACACCCTTTTATGGCATCCAAAGAAGTATGTATAACTATGTATAACAAAGGATATAGCTCACATTTCATTCTCATATTTTTAATATGCAATCCTCATGCAATCTTGATCAAGCATACCAAATTTCAATTACTTAAACCCAAAACCCTATTTTTGGTAAATGGTTTTGTGTAAAAATCATGGTTTTACAAGAAAGTTGATTAATAAATAGTGGCAATGAATTTTTGAGATTTGATTGCATGGATATGTAGGAGATATCCATACGCACATTTTCCTTTCAAACAAACATTTTCAAAAAAATTAAATATTCCTTCTATAGAGATTTTAATGTGAGAGTGATTATGACCAAATTTAGTAAACTACATATTTCTTCATGAAATTTAGTTTTGTTATTTGACTCATTCGTTGTGACTAAGTTTGTACCTTTAAACATGATGATATGTTTTTTTGCCAAAAATTAATTTTCATGAAGAAATATGTAGTTTACTAAATTTGGTCATAATCACTCTCACATTAAAATCTCTATAGAAGGAATATTTAATTTTTTTGAAAATGTTTGTTTGAAAGGAAAATGTGCGTATGGATATGTCCTACATATCCATGCAATCAAATCTCAAAAATTCATCGCCACTATTTATTAATCAACTTTCTTGTAAAACCATGATTTTTACACAAAACCATTTATCAAAAATATGATTTTGGGTTTTAATAACTGAAATTTGGTATGCTTGATCAAGATTGCATGAGGATCGCATATTAAAAATGTGAGAATGAAATGTGAGCTATATCCTTTGTTATACATAGTTATACATACTTCTTTGGATGCCATAAAAGGGTGTTATGTACTCTTTCTTTTTGGTACTGTACAGTACAACAATTCTAGTTCGTTTTTTCTTTTAAAACATCAAGCTCCAATTGTACCTTCAACCTCAAATTGCAATGAAATAGTTGTTTCAAGAGCTTGTAAAAATTTAAAATGTAGTACAAATCGTGAGTAGTGAATTCTTATCTGGATTTTATCTCAAGTGCAAAAGATGTAGCATTTTTTGTTTGGATTAGTTTCTCAATCTAAAAACTAAATTAGTAATTCCATTACGTGACATCAACTATGAAGCACAATCACAATTGATAGCTCCTAGAAAAACTTTAAAAAAATAAAACAAGAATATGCAAGTTTTAGGTTTTGTACGCAAACTAAAAAATATTTTGATAATAACTAAATCAACGAAAGCAATTACCAATGTTGCAAAGAAAGATGTCATCATAAAATCACAAGGACTTGAAAATGTAATATAATATAAGTTATAAATATCTTTACTCATCTAAATATTGAAGTTGTATATGAAAGGTTGAAAGATTTCTTAGGAATTTGAAAGTATTGTAAATTTCAACATGTTTTAAATGGCACTTGTATAAATGTGTAAATATAATTATACTAGAATAGCAATGTGAATACAAACAAAAAGAACTCAATTTTCTAATATGCTCCTTTTATTGTCAAAATGTTTATCACAATCATTGCTACATCAATATACGAGAAGAACTGGCAATTAGTGTTTTGTTAGCCTCTTAAAATGCAAAAACATTGGTTCAATTTTAAACCATATGAAAAAAATTGGCCAAATTTTTCAAAAAAGTGTAAAATCCTAGTATTTGTGTATAGACAATATTTGGTGAAAGCTTGTGAAAGTTGGATTTTGAAAGTTGGATTGATAGTAAAATATGCCAAATATTAGCTAATAAAACTCCAAAATCTCTCCAAGTATTATGTTATACTAGAACAAATTAGGCTTTAAACCTTAGCTCTACTCAACAAAATTAGAGACCATCAAAGCATCAACAACTCTTCCTCTCATGTTTGGGCATGTATTGAGTTTCCTTGGGTTTTTCATGTGTGGTAATATCCACTACACTTGCCCAATCTTGCATCTAATTCTTACCATTACCACGTAAACTACCATCACTACAACTACTACCGCTCCTTGATTCAACTTGCCCTTTCTTTTCATTCATTCCATTATTTTGTAATCCTATTGCTATAAAATCAACACTAGATGGTGACCGACTTTCACAAGCCAAAAATATATTTTTTTGAAGTTTTTCTCCACTTACAATAGCCTTTGGATTAGATTTGCTACCTTCATGCCTGATACTATTTGGGGTATTTGTTAATGTTTGCCCATTTGGTAGATTTTTTGAATTCTTAACTACAATATGATTTTTGCTATCAAGTTCTTGGTCAAAAGTGTCTTCTTTCTTGAAAACCAAATTTGTTGCTAAGAATGGTTGATGGGCCATGAAATCTATCCATATAGATGTTTGTTGCTGAGAATGCTCTTTTTCACATTTGCTTATAATTGTATCAGGATCTTTCATTGCTGAATACCATCCTGCATTTTAAAAAAATAAAGCTTCTAAATACAATTTTCAAAAGCACCCTACACATGCTTTCATATAAATGTGTTTTTTTTAAAGTTTAGGCAAATGTCATATATTTAAGTGAGATTAGAAATTTTCAATTAAAAATATCAAAATTTGATAAAATCAATGAAATAATATAAGGTTCCCATGGACTCACGGCCCAAATGAAATTCAAGAACTTCAGCAATCCAAGTTGAGTGGCTTAGGGTGGTCTTTATATGAGCCTTTTCATATGTACTATTAATTTCATCATCTGTGTTTTGACAATCGTGTGTTTGTTCTGTTGCATTGCATTTTGCAGATTGAAAGGCGTTAATATTATCATTTTTCCTTGTCGCAATGGTGACTTTATTACTTTCCTTTTGGCATTGCAAATGTTGTGTGTCTAAGATCATGGATTTGCTTAGGTGCGGGATGCTCAAAAGAGTACTTTCTTTGTTAGTTTTCAAATCAAATACACCATCTTTGTTCCTTAATTGTGATTTGGTGTTGGTTGTAGACATTGAAAGTTGCTCAGCTATGTCAACATTCCTATCCCATACTTGTACACCTTTGGATTGAAAAAAAGATACATTAATATTTCCTTCAATATTTAGAGGTTTATTAGATTCATTATCATTGTTGTTGATTGGATTTTCTTCAATGTCAATCTTGCCATCTAAACAAGGATTAACATTTTCAACAATGGATCTTACTGGCCGCCAAACCTTTTGGGGTACTTGACGTAATGGTCCACTTGACCATGAAGGTTGCTTAGAGAGAATCCCTTGCTCTCCTTGATCTCCAAGTGGATAAATGTAGGTCCTCTCAAATGTAGGTCTTCTCATAAGCCTTCCATTGAAATTCATATTTGATGTAGATTTTAAGCCCAAAGTTCTATAATGGTACGGGCCTCCATAAGAATGTGTTACTTGCATGTTTGATACTTCATACTCTTCAAATTTGATTTCTTCATATGCATTTTGGTGTCCAATTGCATTTGTAGTTGGATCTTGAGTATATTGGATTGTTGAAGATGTTAGAACAGATGTATATGAAGGGTTTGTTTGAAGTGGTATACAAACATTTTTTCTAGTGCTTTCCATCCCATGTTTAGATTGATATGCATAATCATCAAGTGGTACAGAAACTGAACCAATTAAAATACCTTTTTGACAGCCTATAGATAATGATTTGCTTGTATTATAATCAACAAGACCTTTTGACAAAGGTATGGTCAAAGGAATTGATCTTTCAATCTTAGATTCATGTCCATTTTGAAAATCTTCTCTTCTATTAAAATCAGAATTGTTTTGAGGTCTTAAATTCAATTCACACTGGTTAGAAGTCAATGAGTGTTTTTCTTTGTTTTTTGGATAATATGTTGTATGCGGATTAGAAAGTGGTGGCCAATCTTCTGAATTTGCATTAAGATTAAATGATGCAAGTGGCATGTTATTTAAGCCTCCAGAATTAGCTACCACCTCTGCTAATGGAATTTTTGCTGGCAAGAATTCTTTTCTTTCAAAATTTCTTGATTCAACGTCTTTTTTGGTTGTATCAAAACTTCCAATTGTATTGACATTTATTTCAGATGCAAAAGTTGTTTGTCCCATGGTCACATCGGTCATGTTGCTTTTACTTGTATCATGTTCTTGGCAACTTCCATCTTCTTCACCATCTTTAGAATAGTGGAATGAAGTAGGCATTTGAGTTTTTCTTGCCCATTGTTGAGAAATTGGAAATGGTACAATTCCTTTTGGAGTAGCTGGTCTACTACAATAGAATCCAAGAATAGGACTACTGCCATGTTCAATATTTGATATATATGGCATTCCAATGGAAGATTTTTGTAACATTTTATAATAATTTTGTTGCATTCCTTCTTGAAACCTTGGATTAGAGACCCAACCACTTCTTTGATATGAATCTTGGTAATCAAATTGTAAAGGCTCTTTATATGGTCTCCATGGTATACGCTTGCGAGGTTCTATAACACTTTGATCTTGCTCTAAAGTATGGACACAACTTCCTTGCTCTTCTACCTTATTTTCATTTAAAAAAAGAGACTTGGAATACTGCTCTTTTTCTTTATTGTTATAGGTAAAATCACTTCCGCATTGATTCATTTGATCTTTGTCAACATTGTCAAACAAAAAGTGCTATTAATTTATATCCAAAAAAGTGCTCAAATTTGAATTACATCAATTTATCTCAATTGAAATGTTAATAAGAGTTTTATAAAACATGAAAAATTGACTTTGGCAAACACTGTCTTTTGAAATTGCTAAATTCAATGCAATATATTCAAAGAAAAATGAAAAAAAATGATGAAGAGAAATAAAATTTTGAACCTGATGTAGCTTCTTTTGATGTCATATGGACAATGAGTATATCTTTTGATTTTTGTAGGTGTCCATCTTCTCTACTAATACTACAAATGTTCCAATCAACATTACAAAATAAAGTATTGACTCCCATGTCTAGAGGCTCTAATAATTGATTCTCTAATCCAGAAGAATTTATAGATGTTGAACTAGTAGTGGGAGAGTTATCTTCTTCAACAACTTCAAGCAATAGATTCTCACCATCTATTGATTCATTTTCTTCATTCACAATTGATTGGGTAGTGCCAACTTTAGGCTCTTTCAATCCCTTTTGCTTGAGTTTCTCCTTTTTTTTCTTTTTTTTTGCAACACTCCTTACTCGCCTACAAGTTCATGGTTCAAGAATTTCACTTATGTGTTTGGAGTTTGAAGATTTATATGCTACAACATCAAAAAGTACAATGATTGCACCCAAACTAGTCTTGCCAACTTGTACATTACTTAGGGAGATCACTCCTTGTGATTTCATGGTATACACGTGAGTTAAAAGGGTATTTGATGTAGGACTACTTATTTAAAATATGGTAATTAAAGTGAGCGTATTTTTATATAAAAAGCTATGCGGATCATATTTCTAATACCCTATTTTTTTAATAAATTCATTCATTTGGTTATTAAATGGGGCTATTTTATATATAAATTTTGTTTGTCCAATATTATCCTATCTCCATTATTCATCAAAAAAATAATTGTACTTTCTATTACATATACACACATGGTATTCACCATGAAACCAATAACAAGCATATGAATTAAAGGGCTATTGTCCAAGTGGAAATTTTTATTTTACAAATTTTTAGTATTTCTCAATTCTATGGCATGTATTTAAAACAATTTAACTTGGAGAGCAGCAAACAACACTAATTTTTTTACAACCACTATTTGTCAAGGCTGAGTTGTTCATAAAAATATCCTACTACCTAATGTTTTTCCATGCTTGAATTTATTTATATATTAAAATATTTAATATTTCATGAACCCTATAGTAACTCTACATATTATATAAATTTTTTGTTCTTTGAATAAAATGGACCCTATCTTTTAACTCACGTGGTTCCTAAAATCATTGCTAGAGATCTCCCCGAGGTACATTATATGACTAACTTTATAATAACTGTTAGTTTTGAATATTTGAAAGATCAATACCAAATTGTAAAGAAAGAAAGAGACGAATCTATTGGTTTTCACAACTTAGGTGCTTCAGTTTAATTTTACTACTATTTTTTGCAATGTACTAGGATATTTACAAACTAAAGATAAGAAAACTAACTCAAACAATTCTAATATTTTGAAGTGAAATTGGACCATCACTTCATTTGAGCTGCTTCTTCTTCTTTGAATAGCTCTTGTTGATTACGCAATGCTTCAGCATCTTTGTCTACCATCCAAGCTTTGACCTAACATATCAATTTTTTTAAAACTCACATAGTTGATTGAAAGTTAGAATTATGGATCAATTAACATCACAAATAAAATTAGGAAAAGAAGTTTATACTTTAAGAGAATTGAATGTAGACATCACCCATGGTTTACTCACCAAGGTTTGCTCAACAATATATCCTAAAGAAGCCACTAAGTTTCTTTCTTCAGACCCCATTTTGCTCATGTCACCTAGGGAGTATAAGAACGTCTTTTCACTGGTTTCATCCATAAGAGAAAGAATTTGTTTTGAAGTCAAAGGAAAGATGCTTTTCTTTTTATCCAATACATCCTACAAAAAGCCCACATGAACTTAAATTTGGAAATTATAGTCATAAAAATAGTGAGAGTTTGCCCCTTCATACACAAAAGTCATAATTTCATTCACTAGCATATAAGTTTGTGGTTATAATATTCTCCATTCAACTTTTAGCCCTTTCCTTTGATTTTTTTTTCAAAGTCTCTTAGTAAGTAGAGATTTACTTGTGATTAAGTTTCTTTCAAAATTAATACTACCATTACATCTTTACTATCCATTGCTTGAAAAAAAAACTTCAATCATAATGTGTAATATACTTTAGTAATGTGCTTTGATTTTATTTAACTTATGTTATGTGTTCTTTTATTTATTGAATATTGAATGCAGATGGCCCATGTACAAGGAGATCTTGCCCAGCTTTCATGTATGTTGGTGGAAGAGTCGTTTGGTTATTTTGTTTTTTAAAAGCAATCAAACTGTTTATAATTGCTTCTCCTGATAGGTCCTACAAGGGCAGTTTTATTTTAAATTCGTTACAATGAATACCAAGGTTACAACAAACTATTATAGTTTTATACAAGCCTTTTGAGAATCTTGGCAATAACTAAAAGTCATATTGTTCAATTTTTGCAATTAGTAATAGAAATAAACCAATGATTCTGAATATTTTTGTTGATTATCCAATACCTCCAAATCATATCTTTTTGAGTCTTCAAAAATTTGTTGCATTTGGTTGTAATTTAGCTACAAAGTCAGTCATGAACAAGCATTGTTATACATTAGTAGATACATTGTAGACTATTTTATCATTGTTAATGTTCAAGTGTTTTTTGTACAAAATAAATTGAGCTAGATATTGAAAAGCAAAACTAGGTCACACTTCCTTTCTAGTTATGTGTTTTTTAGGATAATTATAAGTAAAAGAAATAAAGATTAATATTCTTGCTAAAATAATCATGAATTGTACCTTATCCCAAAATGCTGCAATATTTTTTTTCTTTAGTATGAGGTCTTCCTAGAAAACACATTCAATTCTTATGATTAGCTATGGCCTTACAAGCTACAACTTGTACTTTCAAAGGAGTTTTACAAGTTCCATAAGTATAAATTGTTACAATACTATTGATTTGGCATAATGATTTGTGATAGATTATAGCTAAAGGATCAATCACTAAAAACTATAGATTTCAATAACTAAATGGGAATCTACAAATAGGGGCACAAAAACAAAACAAAAATTACTAACAAGAACACAATTTCAAAACAATTACATATAGGGGCATAGTTTCAATTTTTTTTTGTAAACTCCCATAATTTTTTTGGTGTGAACATTAATTGATTTAGATACATCATACAACACATTCAATGTTAGCTAACTTCCAAAAAACTAGTCTTGCCAAATCAAGCTTAAATAAGGAAAATTTAGTAAGAGAGTTTTGAAATTGTGCCCCTATTTGTAATGTTTTTTTTTGTTTTTATGTCCCTATTTGTAAGTTCCCAATAATTAAAGGTGGAACAATTATAATAGAAAATAAGATATTTGATTTATAAAAGTTATTTTTTGAATGAGTAAAGAAGGAATAAAGAAAGAAGAACCTTATCAACGTTACTAATTCGTCGATGATGCATGCGGGTGTGCCGCCGGTGATTTAATGGGGAGAAAAAACTGCAAGAACATTTTTCACATTTTTGCAATTGCACTTTTGATGGTGATAATAATGGCCAATTTGGTAGATCTGTCACATGATTCACATTTGGATTTAATTTTTCTATTGACTTGAGATCAAAAAACACATATATTTCATAAGTCAATCTATTGATAAATTCTATTTATTTGATTAAAATGTACTTTTAATAAATATTAGGATAAATCACATTGGCCTTAACTCTAACATAGCATTTAATATAGCACTAAGATAGTGACTTAATGTAGTCATGATTAGTATCTAGAGTGGCTTGTTATCATATGTCAACCACCAAAAGGCCATTTGTACAACATATCAATTATATTAATAAGAATCTTGAATAGATGCATAACAATGGGCTATAAACACATGTCTATTGAAGAAGATTTAGAAGTTAGACTATTTGGTTAATACTATTGAGACAAACTTACATTTATATTAAAAATTTAGCTTCTTTTAGTTTTAACCTAGTGTATGTGCAAGGTACCATTAATTATAGTACATGGCACTTTGCACAATTTCATGTTGCTTCTTTATATAGAAAATAAAAATAAATAATAATTTAAACAAAAAATTAATTTGATCTTCTAACCACCAAGAAGTTTACCTAAAGTTTTTGCAGCTACAGCTGTTAGAGTAGCCATTGTTATTGGAATATTGCTTTTGATAGTTTGTAGGTTTTGATCTGCATGAGATCCTCTTCCTTCTGCACTCGAAGAATTCTTTTCAATGTAAGCTACATAAAGCAGAATTGACAATTAGAATGTAAAATATTTATGTTAAATATATGACCTTGGCTGTAAAATGAAATTATGTTGAACCTCATGTGGAATAAAAACAAGAAAATTTCTAAATTATAAACATGATATATATTTAGACATAATTACATACTTTGATGAGGTTCCAAGTTTGCATTGTTGCCTAAGTTGTCAAGAATATCAACATCAACTTTCAAACTCTTGACACATGTGTCCATAGCTTGTTGATGTTCTATTATTTTTTGAAGAGGCTTGTCATTAGGTCGACTACTAAAAGACATGTATGGTTCGCGAGCCATTGTTTGGCGGATGAAAGTGTCTAATGATTCTTGCACTTTCTTGTCTGATTCCATTTCTTGAAAATCATCTAAAGATGGCAATTCAACACTTTTTATGCCAACAACTTTTACACATGATTTTACATTGGATTCTTTTTCTTGCCCGCTACAAGTTTTTGCTTTCACTTGCTTGGATCCTTTTTTATCTAGTGTTTTTTGCTTGATTTGCAATCCATCATTCTTAGCAAGCTTTTCATGATGACTTATGCTTAGCCTCCTTTGTTGAATGTTAAGAGATTCCAATAAAATTTCTGCATCATCTTTATTGATTCTATTTTCTCTAACTAGCAATTTCTCACTCTCCATTAGTTCTTCCAAATGAAGTGTGGTTTTTGAATCTTTAAATTCATTAGTGGAAATTTTCATGTTGGCATTATAATTATTTGTTGAAAGTGGATTAGTCAATCCTTAAGCTTTATAATGATCTTTACAAGTTCTTTTTGTACTTTGAATATGCTTTAGCATCTACACAAAAATACATGCAACAAATTATCCAAAGGCAAAGCCAAATCAATTTATATACATCATCTTAATTCTTTGAACAACTTAGATGAAAAACATTTGTCATTTTAATGATTTGCTTTGTTTGCAAGCCTATGAATTAAATTTTCATCACACAAGTTGGCAAAATGAAATATCAATATATTTTTATGTATCAATACTAAAGATGTATTCTTTGTGTTTTTCAAAAAAAAATTGTAGTGAACATCTTTGATGCTTCTAATTTTCATTTAGTATAGATTGCAAGGAGACAAAAAAAATTTGTTTCATTTTGGCATCTCAACCTCAATGTAGTTTTTATTATTTTGCATTGGGTATACAATAACATCAAAAAAATCCAAGTGAACAATTTTAATGTTGTTCTTGTAAACTCAAGATAAATGTTCTTCACATGCATTACAAAGAAGACACTATAGAGACAAAGCCTATTCAAAATTTCAAATACTGTTGACATAAATATTACTAGAGATTGAGTTTTATGAAAAAATTGATTAATTTTAAGTATAAATAAAATTGAAGCCATATAAACCCAATGAAAATTAAAGTTGTTTTGACAAATTCAAATAAATGTAGTTAAATCCCTTAAAATAATTACGCACCTGATTGACTAAGCTCCATCAAATTTAAAAACATTGTTTCAAAAGCCTTCATTAAGAGTTTGTCTTGCAATTTTTTTTTGTAATGTGATTATATATAAGTTGCAATACACCTGACCCTCATCAATATCAACAATAAAAATAAGTTCAAATTGAGAATTCAAGCACTTTGGTTCTAAAAAACCAACTATTATAATTTGTAAGATCCATTGATGATTGCAAATCAAGTAATGAGAAAATCTAAGCCATATTCTATTAGATGGTTAGTTTCAAACCATTAACAAGTTGTCATCTCCAACCTTTGGTTTTATATAAAACAGAAAAACTACTACCTTCATTATATCTAAAAATCTAATTTCATCTCTTATCATATATACAAAAATACACATTTTTTAGAACCACAAGTTGATAGGTATACCATGCATATGTCCTATATGATGCAATTAATGCTTATCAATATATAATTGAGAAATTGTTGCCAAGTAAAGTACTATTTGCATTGTTTACAATATTTTGCATTGCAACTAATATATCTATTTGGTTTGAGCCAATTTTTTAGTATTGGTATTTGCCTTCATTATCATATACATGATTGATGCAACTAAAAATATGTAGAAAGATTTTACAAGATGAGATTTAAATGAATAAGTTTTCTAAGATTATTAATCACTAAATTCTTCAAGTTGCTAAATATCAATAAGAGTTTAAAATTATTAATCATCCATGTTTTTGAATGCTCAAAAGTAGTAATGCCCTTTGAAACAAGTGTAAAAAATGATCACTAATATGGAAGCTTTTTACTCTATTAATATACTCTTGTTCATGAATTGTTATAGTTTTATTTGAGTTAACATTGAAAATAACACTTGGACAACAACAAACAACCTACAAAGACGCTTTAAGCCAAAAGTTAGAGATAATCATCAAGAAAAATGAGTAAGAGATTTAACTAACAACTCCAACTCATAGTTGGAAGACTTGCATGGTGTGCTACAAATTGAGACAATTAGAATCTAACATCACTTGACTCAAAATTGTTCAAAATGTCAATATTCAGTCAAAGCATACATTTACAATTGGTGGTGCATGACATAGATTCCTCAATTGGATTAAATAGTTGTGCTCAACAAATGCAAGCAAGACATTACAATATCAGATTGCAAAATAGTTTCCTACTTGCATTAACCCCTCAAGGCCCAAAGCGGACCAAAATTGTCCCTCCTTGTTTGTAATTTGGGATGCCTACATTTTCTTCATGATTAACTACAATGACTTTTTTTTTAAAGTTCTTGTTGAAGTCTTGTTTTTGTATCAAAATTTTGATTTCAAAAAGGATTGATTATGATTTTTCTATTCAAGATTTTGTGCGAGGGTGTCGATTGCAACTCTTCACTTTCTAGTGTTGAGAGCTCTTGGAAACAGTACACTAGAACTTGGAGAAACAATCACATTAGAAACATAATTTGAAAATTTGTAGAGTAGATTTTAAGTTGTAAATTGATTAGGGTTACACATATTTTACTTTACATACTCATTCTTTTTTGGTATCCTCAATTTTAAATTTGAGATGTGAAAAGAGGATTGAAAGACTTCAAATCACTTTCACAGTTTTAACACCCTCTTCATCAAATGTTATAATTTTTCAATCCATAAGTGATATTGTTGTGATTTCTTTTCCTATGTGATCTCTAATACATCTAGTTTGAATTTGTGCAGGTACAATTTAAAAAATTTTGATGCAACTTATCAAAATGTTGACATTTTGTTCATCCAAGAACATATTCTGAGATACTTGGGAAAGTGCATAAGCCTTGAGGGCAATGAGGGGTTAAGGTTCAAAAGATTGTTAAGTAAAATAATTTATAATCAAATTGGCTAAAATTTCATTATGTCAAATGTCTACTTGATGTCGTTAACAAGAAGTGACACAACTCTAATGAAACATAATCAAATTTAGCAACAATGATTAGTACATTTCTAATTATATGCTTGTAACTCAATCAAAAAATTAATTGCTATCAATAATTATAATTGTAATTTTTGATTTAGTTTTTGAATCAAACACATACAATATTTACATCTTAGAGATCACTATATTTTCTATCAAAGTTTTAGGTAAAATTCTTTCAATTTTTTTTGTTGGATTATAAAAGCAAGTAATTCAACAGTTTTTTTGTCAAATGAAACAAACAACCAATTGAAGATTTGAAAACAAAAAAAGCTTTGCTATTTATTTGCTAACTTTGGAAATGCATGGATGTAATAAAGTATAAAACTTGAAATACTGTTTTCTAAAAACATGCTTTGGAATTCCATAAATGCAATAAATTTAGTGTTTTCTATAGTTTTAATTGCTTGAATTTTTTAATGATGACTTTAAAGCTACAAAATCAACCCTCTAAATTTACATAAAAGAAAACACAAAAGGCGTAAGTTTCTAAATGCATCAAAATGTTACACCGTTAAAATATTTTTGGTATACTTGTAGCAATAAAGCATCTAAGAGTTTATTTGAATGACAAAATCAATACCAGTTATATAGAGGAATAGAAGGTTGTCAAAGCGTCTCCAATTCTAAACATTCCAATTCCATATTGTTGACTCTGTACATTGATCAACATGTCTTTTTATGGTTATTGATTGTCAATAATTGTACCTACAAATAATCTCAAACAAAATGGTGTGAGGCTCCAAGTTTCATATCAATCAATTTCATTGCAAGATATATGATTAAGCTTTAAATTTGAATATTCATAATTCCTCACAACTTTATGTTTTCAAAAGCTTTACATTTGCTTTTACAACAAGAACATTACATGAAAGTTGTCTTTGCAAGTATGCCAAGATGATTGAGCTACTTTACACAAATAACTTATAATTTATGCAATTGTGGTAAACTTGAAAAAAATCTTTAAATAAAACTAAGAACTAGTGTATAAACAATTATCATCTTGGTTAGCTTAAATGAATTTTATACAAAATAAAGGTGACTTAAAAAAAAAAAGCTTTTATCTCTACAATCACAATGCACACCATCAAATAATCTTATTCACAATTGACACATGTTTTGAATAAGACATGAGGAAGAGATTTAAAAACAAATAAATCCTTAATGAACCTTACAAAAATTGGTTTTTCAAACACTCAAAGTTATCTAAAACACTTATATAATAAATGCATATAATTAGGTTTTTTTATATGAAAGTTGCAATTTTCCACTAAGATAAAATGAGGTAGAACAAAATTGCCTACATTTACATCAAAGCACCATCTTGCACTGCAAAGAGAATTATTTGAAAAATAACAAGCACTTTTTCAAATCAACAAAATCAAAATATTTAGAAATAAAACTAGTCCAAGAGAATAAATCAAGGACAACTTTTCATGCATTTAGAATCGTGTTGTTGCAATATGATCATTGTAAAATTATCATAGAAAGAACAAAAATGCCAAGATGTTTTTTTTTTATTCACGTTGCTACAAACATGTATAGAATTAGACTTTGAGTATAATTTTGGTACACAAATAACTTCAAAAGACAAAAATGCAAGTGTCTATTTCTAAGAAAAACCCATGACATAACAAACCACATAAAAGTATAACATCAGATTCTTCAAATTTTACATTTAATTTTAATAATCTTTGCAAAGTTAAACATCTATTTTGATGAATCAATGTCACAAATTTCTTTGAAAAAATTTGAGAGCATAACAAATAAATGAGCATATATGGAACAAATTTTCTTTGGTTTATTTTGAAATTTTGACTCAAATATTGAATAATTGTACAATCTAATCAAAACAAAAATGCAATATGAATGGTCATTTTGTAAAAATTGAAATAAAAATTGGAGAGATAGAAAAAAATTGATTGATCTTCTTTTTGTAACACAAAACAACAAAAAAATGATATGTGTTCTTTACTAAACCTCCTTGCTTTCTAAACCAATTCATTCCTATTTTTATACTTGTCACACATGACTCCTTGCGTTTTTTTTTATCAAACCTCAATATAGCTAATAAAGCTTTTTGCATCAAACTATAGTTTTTCAACTTTTGGCAGTAGCTATTCTTGTATGGAACAGTTCTTTCAACCACAATCTTTGAAAAGATGAAAAAGCAAGTAGAGTGACCAATAATAATTTAGTTCATCTTTTGAGAATGCATACACAAAGCCAGTACAATAGTGGGTAAAAGCAATAACTGTTGCAAAGAATTGTTGAAATGCTAAACAACAAACATAACTAATAAGCAATACTTGATATCATTAACAATATGATGATTGACACAAAAAAATATTTTGTGTTCAATCAAGCTTTTATTGTGTTTTGTGTTGTTTTAAGCCAAACATATAAAGTCACAATGCTTAAAAATATCACAACATGTGTTGCTAGATTTCTATAATTAATGCAATATGAGTTGTAATTAATACTAAATGAAAACAAAATGCAAGTACAATTCTTTTTTTGAAAACTATAGAAAAAACTTCTTGTGAACAAGACAAATAGTTTTTTTTAGTAAATTAATCAAAAAAACATTGATTTAACAAACACTTGGTCAGTTTCTTACAATAATAATCATTCTTAGTTTCAACTAAAACAAATGAATATTGTTTTAGCAATTGGAAATTTTATGCTTGGGATCCCATATGGCCATATGTACATATTATAGTGCTTTTATGCAAAATCATTAAAAAAATGAATTGAACTCAATTGAAAAGCACATGATTTTGAATGCAAAATGCCACTAAAATTACTTAGAATGTTAGTGAGAAGTAAAACACATCATAAAAGATATAATTTAGTATAATGGGTTTTCTAATGATTAAAATTATATACGCATTAAAATTGTTTAAATTCCAATCCAAACTAAACAATGCAAATAAAAAATTGTAATTGTAAATCAAAGTTGAATTATACAATTATTAAACAAGATAGTTAACATGTGATAATTAGGTTTAGTCATACTATGTATGTGTGATTGAGTGTCTTTATAAAAACTCAATCATAATCATTTGAATTTAATCAATTTAAAGAAGTTTGATTTTTGTAACAAAAACTACAAAATCTTATGGCAAATAAACCATATTCTTTAGATCAAATTTAGATAAGTCAATATAATTCATATACCTCAATGAAACATTAATTTTTTGAATATTCATATCTAAAGTGAAGATTTTATTTGGAAAGACAATGATAAACGCAAAAGCAACAACAATGTTATTGTCTATGGTAGGATTGGTAATGGTGCTTTCTTTAGAACCTTTACTTGTATTGTCATCATCCCATAGTGAGAGCTTGTTGAAATCAACAAATGAAGTTGTTGATGAAACACTACCAAAAGTAGAAGAGGCCATGGTAGAAACAAAAAATGTATTGACAAAAGGTGTAGAAGTAGTTGCAAAGCCAATAGAAAAATCAATGGGTTGGTTTAGAAGGAAGCCCAAGGTAGAAGATCAACTAGAAATTGCTAAAGAAAAACTCAATCTTGCTAAAGAAGAAATACATGAAGCAAAAATTGAATCAAAAGAAGCAATGTTGGAAAATTTGAATTTGGCTACTCAATCTGTTGTGGAAAAGGCTAAAGCTATCAATTGTGAAGCATGTAAGAAAAGCATTTTAATATACACCGGTATTATTTTTTTGATTTTTTGATTTCATAATTAACTTTGTATGCTACATAATTTAAAATAATATTTTGAAACACAGAGCTACATTAAATATGAATAACTTTAGGGTAAGAAAAAAATCAGAAAAACATTTAAAAATGAAACTCCTATCTTTGTGTAAAGAAATATTACTTGGATAAGAAATGTGTAAACCAACTAACGTTCTTGCAATTGGAGGAAAGTACATAGGTGACAAAACATCTCAAGCAATAAGTGCAATAAAGAATGTTGCCACAAACAATAAACACAAAATAGAATTGGAGGTCACTCATTTTCAAAACCTTTATCCAATGTTCATTTTCTAAACATTCTAAACATTTACACTGCTACATTAGTGATTTTCACTTGTATGTTGTCAAAAGTCAACAAAATCATGAAGATCATATATTAAAAGACATAAGAAAAAACAATAAAACAAATGTTGGTATAATTTATAAGAGTAATGGTAAAGTTTTGACAAATAACTCTTGTTTTATTTTTTTTAAATCATTTCATGTATAACAACTTGTCAAAGTTTTCATTTTGATTTTTTAACTTTTAACTCTGGTTATTGAAATCATTTAATATATCATTTTACCTTACAAAACAAAGATTCTAATTCAAAATAGTTAATGCTACTAACATATCTTCATAGATGAATTACCATTAATATAAATTTTGATGAAGTAAGAACTATAAAATTGACAAATGGATAAAAAAAAAGCCATTGAATTCACTTTTTTTTCAATGCAGATTGAACAAAAGGTAGAAAATGTTGCTAATTATGCATCAGAAATTGGAAAAACTAAAGAAAATGTTTACGATGAAAGTGAGCAAATAAAAAAAAAGTTGCAAAATATTGCTGAAGGTGCCAAGGATGAGGTGTATAATGTTGATGTTAAAACAAAAGATATGGCCTCTAATATTGCAAAGTTTTCCAAAGACAAAATTAATGAAGGTGTTGAACATACTCATGATGTTGTGATCGGTGGGTTACAAATAGGGCTTGACAAAACCAAATCGGCAATTGCTGATGTATCTGATAAGGCAAAGGGACTTGTAGAGCATATTACTCATAATACAAAAGAAAAAGAAAAAGACCACAGAGTCTTGGCGAGAGTACAAGATGAAGCTTACAAAAATGTAGAAGCTTTGCAATCACAAACGCAAGAAGTTGGATCACATTTACATAATTTAGGTCAAGCAGTAGGTCATGCATACAAAGAAGGACAGTTGGGTTCATCTGTAAAAGAAGAAATTGTAAATATTGGTGAAAATGTCAAAGAGATTAGTGATAGTGTTACAACAGGAGCAAGAGATGTTCAAAATAATGGTAAGAGTTTTGGAAGACAATCATACAACAACTTGAAATACAAAGCTAGTCATTATTACAAAGATCATATTGGTGAAAATCATGATACCGCTCAAGATATCTACGACGAAGTTGGACAACATTATGAAAGCGCAAATGATTACTATGACGGATCCACCAATCTCCACAAGAAGACAAGTGATAGACGCTCTCACGAGAGTGCAAGGGATTTTCCTTTTCAATCATATTATGATGAAGCAAAGGATGGAGTTAATGGTTATTACAATAATATCAAAGACAAAACAACACATGCATTTAATGATGCTTACTATAGAACAAAGGATTCTTTTGATAATGCAAAATATCAAATAGACGGATGCACTTTTGATGATCATAAAAAAGGAAGTGGAGAACACATATTTGCAGCAAAGCAAAAGATTGCAAATGGTTACAATAGCATTCGTGACCAAGTTAAAGATTATTACCATAATGAAAAGTTCAAACCTAAAAAGGATTTAAGTGCAATGGCAGAATCCATGGGTTGGCGTCGCATTGGCATTGTCAATTCAAACATTGGCCCTTTTCCCTTAAATGATGAAGTTGTAATTGGAAATGTGAAGTATGAATGGCACAATAAAGGCGAGCATCCCAACCATGAAACTATTTCTGATAAGGTGTTAAATTCTATAAAAGATTCAACTCATACGATAAGCAAAAATATTGATCTTGCAAATGAATACATTTCAAGAAGTGCTCAAAATGTGCAAGAAATTAGTACTCATGCCAAGGATCAAGTACAAGATGCCTTCCAATCACCTCAACATGAGAGATTGCAACACCAATGGATTGATCCTAGATCTAGTGATTATGAACATGAAGATGTTGAAAATTATAACAATGATGACTACATTTCTAATAGAAGGACAAGAAACCAAAACAAGGGAAGGTCAAGAAATGGAGGTCACTTGCATAAATTCCAAGGACTTAGAAAAAATGAAAATGCAAATTGGATAAGAAAAGATCAATCAAGCTTTGTGCAATATGAAGAAGACAATAAAACTTTGAAAGGAAATAGTGTTTTTCACTTATGGAAGAGCATCTTGTCTCAAAAACCCAAAGGGATTCCTCTATTGTTGACACGTGCCTTACATCTTCTTACATTCTCAATAGTATATGGTTCTTCATTTTGGGTGACATTTGTTTCTGGTTTCATTTTGTCCAAACATATCCCGCGCCAACAATTTGGATACGTACAAAGCCGTATTTTTCCAGTTTACTTGAGAATACTAATTGTAAGCCAATGCATTCTATTTGTCCTTCATTCCATCTTGCATCCATGGTTCATTGCTAATATTGTTGAACAATGGGAGCTGTCAAATTTTGGATTGATGATTGTATCAGCTTTGATCAACACTTATGTTCTTGAGCCTCAAGCAACAATGGTATGAATATATATCTCAACTTTATTTTATAAATATACATTTGTGATTTATTTTTTGAAGTTAATGTATAATTTGAAATTGCAAATCAGGTTATGTTTGAGCGGTTGAAAGTAGAAAAAGACGAAGGAAGAGGTTTAGAGACTGTAACATCTCCCATGGATGCAAAACTTTTGATGGAAGAACACAAAAAGAAAATTGCAATCCTTAATCAACAATTCAAGATTTTACACAACTATTCATCAGCATTAAACTTGATAAGTTTGGGAGGGTTAACTTGCCATTTGTGGCATTTGGCAAATTGTCTTGTCATCTAAACTACACTATCATTCAATGTAATATATGATAAACAAAAAATTGAGAAGTATGACTCTTGAAATGGGGTTAAATAATGGCACACTATCAAGAATTCAACAAATTTTTAGCATCTTTTGTCATGTTTCAAAAAATAAATTTCATTTTATATGGTTATTCATGGAACTCAAACTTATATTTTATCATTATTAAATATGTATTATTCAAAATGGAATTAGTATATATGTACCACACCTTTTTTACTATTCTACAACACCATTCCTACTATATATGGCTTGTATCTATAATATTATAATAGGTGTGAATCACAAATAGAACATCACTAAATTGAAAATACAACCTAACATAAAATTTGTAACTTTAGCTTTGTTTTTCAATTCTAGATCATGGTATCGACTAATTTTTTTAAATTATGCTAAGTTTAATTTAGATTTTTTGATCAATACTATGAGCAAGATCTAGAGTTGGAAAATAGAATAGAATTTACAATTTCTATGTTGAGTTGCATTTTCAATTTAGTGATGTTTTGTCTGTGGTCTATACATACTATAACATCATAAATTTTAGCCATGTATAGTAGGTGTGGTAGAATAGTCAAAGGGTGTGGTACATATATCAATTCCCTATTCAAAATTGTATGGCTAAAATTCAAGATAAATAAATTCAAGTAGTTCTTCAAAAGGTTTATATTTGGAGCATGCATCTTGACTAATTTGAAAATTCAACAAAACAACACAAAAATGTAACCAACACGCTACCAAAATCATCTTTATCAATGTATTATACATAAAATTGAAGCATTATAAACATGTAGAAAAAAATATTTGTTAAATTCACATACATACCTATGGTCTCCATTTAAGCAATTTAGATAGAATTATTCAATTACTGCAACTTGATGATTGGCACTACTATCAATCTTTGTGTTTGCCCATAGATTTAGCTATGTTGGTGTTTATTTTCTTCTTACTATAGTAGTTAATTTGGTAGTAACCTATAGATAAAGACCATGGAAACTTTATAAACATTGCCAATTTGAGTTTAGATCTTAATTTGAAAAATTGACCTAAACCTTGGTTGCAACTATAAAAAAAACACATTCAACAAGGAGATTTCCAATTAATGAGCACTCTAATCTAGTTGTTCATTCTTTTTTGATTACATTATGGATATATGTCAACATAGACTTACCGAAGGGCCATGCGTCATTCCTCTTTATGACTCTATACTAGTTTGGTATCAACAATATTGGTATTTAATGGTGTGAAACTCTACCAAGTCCCATTATTCAATAGTGAATTGATTTTGAGTTGTCATAATCAACTAACCGGCTCTCTTCTTGTTTTGGTAGAGTACGGATTGAGATTCAGAAATGTTAGGACTTTTCCTTGTTGGTCAAAGTTGCATATGTGGAAGTTGGCTTACAAAATCAAGGGCAACTCGGCTATTCAATAATGAGCATGTAGCTTAATTTTGAATTCATGAAGATACTAGAAACTATTAGAGAAAAAATGGTCAAATGGATTGTGACTTTGTAATTAAAATTTTGGCAAAGTGAACCACAATGCATAATGGTGGATGTTTTAGATTTTTATGTGCAAAACTTAGTTTAGAAAGGAGGCAATAATACTTGTGTGTAATATTGTGAATGTTACTTTTTATTTGTAATACAAACTTTAGGAGTTATTTTTTAAAGTAAATTTCATATGAAGATTTGGACATTGGGTTCATGGTTAAGGCTATGACAAGGTGAATTTGTAATTGCAACTCATGGTGGTGGGTGGTTTATGCTTGTGGGGGTAGAAATTGTCTTTAACTTTGCAATTTATAAAGATATTATTTGTAGGCTTCTTATAAAATCTGAAAACTTGCAAAGATTTGATTGGAAGTTAGATTACTTTTGGAAGCGTTAATGGAGATACATTCAAGTTGGATTTCTTTTGTATTGTATATAATGCATGTGTTTGTGTTTTAACCCCTAAATGCCCAAGGCACCCAATTTGGGTGTTTGTAAAACTTTGAAGATGAATAAATTCTTATCAAATCACTATTTTTGGTATTTTCTTTTGAACACCAGTTTTTTTTGAAGTCTATTTTTCAACATCAAAAATCTGATTTTGAAAATGGATATTCATGATTTTTCAATTCAAGATTTTGTACAAAGGTGTCCACTGCAATCTTGAGTTTTTTAGTGTTGGAAGATCTTGAAAATTAGCCTCAAATACACTAGAGCTTGGAGAAAAATCCGCATTAAAAATCCATTTAAAAAAAAATACAAGAGCAAATTTTGAAAGCCGTAAATTGGTTGAGGTTAAACATGTAATGACCTTAAACCTCATATTTTTTTGATGACCAACTTTTTAGATTTGACATGTGAAATGAGGATTAGAAGACTTCAAGTCACTTTTGCAGTTTTAACACCCTCATGTTTGAAGATTATAATCTTTCAAACTATAAGTGATAATGTTGAGTTTTCTTTTTCCATGTAATCTCTAATATGTCAAGTTTAAATTTGTACGGCTACAGTTTAAAAAAACTTGATGAGATTTATGAAAAGGTTGGTTGATTGTTCACTTTCCTGAAAATGCCAAGAAATTTAGAAAGACCTTGGGCATTTAGGGGTTAAATGCCTTGTTTTTATTTGCTCTTGGGTTGATACAAGCAATTTTGAAAGTAAGGGCTTACTATTGAAAATTTGGCAACAAAAGCAACAGTAATGGAGTTTGAGCATTTGCTTAATGACATTAGAATTCAAAAGAAGAAAACAATGTTGGATGAGTTACTTAGCATTTAATCAACATGACAAGGGTGCCCAATTTTTCACCAATTGGTGGTGGATGTTTATAAACTTTAACCCCTAAGCGCCCAATCGACCATTTTTTTGTTGCAGCCCGTTTTTTTGGGCTGCCCGAGAAAAAAAAAATTTCAATTTTAATTTTAATTTTTTGTGACAGAAAATCAAGTGTACTTTCCAATTTAACTTGAATCATGTCAACCCAAGTTAAACCCCATCAATGAGATTTTTTCAAAGACAAATACTTCAATAAGTGTTGTAAGATTTACTATTTTGGGAAACTAATGATGTTCTCTCCTTTCAAAAAATTACATTTTGAAGTTTAGGATAGAATGTCTATTTTTAACCAATCATACCAAAATTTGAAATCTATGAGTAAAATTTGTAATTTTGGTGATTATTGAATGATAAATGCTTCTAAATTCATTACATAAAAGTCCAAAACTTTTTTTGAATGTTTGACCATATGAATAATTAATGAACATTATGATTCTTATTTTCTCTTTTGAAGCAAACTTCATCAAAATTACAAAAGTACCATTTTATAACACATCTATGTTTTGCCTTTACCCTTGGGTCTTTAGGGGTTAAAACACCACAAAAGATGTGGAGTCTTTGTGCATTGAGTGAAAAAAAGTGCCTCAATTGCATACAATGTGAGTTTGCGCAAAGAAGTATGGTGATGCTCTTTTTGAATAACACAAATAATGGAGCTTTAACGCTATTTTTTTAATAAATGGACTAAAATTGGTGTTACAGATGAAAATATGATAATTACGCTTGGCAATCTTTGACTTGAGAATGAGAAATTTGAAAGAATATTGTTACATTTTTGCAAAACGCAATCAAAATTGGTCTAAAGTTTATGCAACTAGAACAATGCACATCACCACCTCAATTGGGAAGCGCTTGTGTTGTTTGAAGGGATATTGTGCTCTATTGTAAGTTTTTGACTCCAAAGAATGTTAAGAAGCTAAAGCCTTAACAACTTTCATGCTCTACATTCAAAACAAATGCTTGAGTATTTTGAGTAAACTTTGTTTTGCATCCCATCTTTTCATCAAATTTTGTAGCAATTCATACCATGTTTGTAATAAATATGTTCAACATGATGTGCTTTCAAAACACATTCAACAATATCATGACAAATCTTTTCAATACCACATTTTTGTACAACTTTCACAAACACAATTAATAAAGGGAGTTGATATGTGCACACCCGGGGTTTGATATATGCACACCAGAGGGGGGGTAAATTTTACATATTCATTATCAAATAGCTGAATTTGAAAAGTTTGAATTTAGGTTTGAATTTAGAGACCTTCGATTAGTCTAGAACCACAAAGAAGGTTACAATTGAGCAACATCCAATGGAAAGGCTTAGCAAGGGGACAAATCATTACTTTTATCCTTGTTTGTATAAAAACCATACTTTTTCATTGGATGTTCAATTGTAACCTTCTTGGTGGTTCTACACCAAATGAAGGTATCTAAATCCAAATCTAAATTCAAACTTTTCAAATTTAGCTTTTTGATGATACATGTGTAAAATTTACCATTGGAGTGAATATATAAAAACCCCGGGTGTGCACATATCAATTCCCTAAATAAATGAATGTACTAGTTGAATTTTGAAGTAAAAATATCATAATTCTCATCTCCATGACATAGTTGCAAGTACTTTACAGGGTTTTGTATAATTAAATTGATTACATTAGTTAAAGTTTTTTCTATGTTATGATTAAATTTTGATGAACAAAGACTATAATGTGTACAACATTGAAATGTACATATTAGACACATTTATTATATTGAGCACACCATTGACTTGAACATGCTAGATACATTTGTTATATTGAGCTTGCATTAGATGTCACTTGACTAGTGTATTTCAATTATCTAGAGAACTCCAATGATTTGATAAAAGACATACAGTGCATGGTACTTATAACCAACAACTCCTAATTCATGATTTGATAAAAGACATATGGTGCATGGCACTTATAACCAACAACTCCCAATTCAAACGGATAGTGTAAGCCTTTGTTAAAAAGAAAGTTATCAAAAACTTGAGTCCACCAAGATGAAGCTTAGGGTTTGTCCCACTTGGTGCTGGGATCACTTTTGAGCTAATGGGTATATGTGTTGTGCTTTAGTATTTTTTATTTGGCCAATAGTTGTTGGTTATAAATGTCATGCACTATAGAAAGTGTATAATGTAATGCTCCAAACTTTACAACCCTCGTGTACGTCACAGCAAAGAGTGTTCAGGGTGTAGAACACCAACACGATCATCTCATAAATCTTGCACTACATTGCATTGGTTCTCGCATCCTCAGAAAATACTTCCAAGGTAGTTGGCTTATTCTTGTTGTGATTGCCAAATCATTCCACCTTTCATCACACAAAAATATTGCGATCACACTCTCCTTCACAAAACTAGTAGAATCTCTTGCACGAAAAACATAAAAATCAAAACACATGCATAACTACGAGTGGCAAACTGAGCTCACAAATGATGTTTTAGATTTGTGACCACACAGCTTCTTATGAACGGGTACACAGTCCACTGCTGGCCATTTTCTCACCACTGGTTTCACCAACACTTATCCATTCATTCTCGAAATTCACGTCTTCTGACAATTTTACCATGGCCTCAATCCCCAAAACCTTCAACCAAACGTCACTTCACAACCACAAAGGTTCACACCAATCCTTCCAATACTCCTCCAGGTGGAATTTGACAGTCACCACTTGGTCATACGTCCACAATACAACGCAACCAAAAAACCAAGATGAGAGAGCAAAATATACCAGGCACTCCAATTTTACTGTACAAATTTCAACTGCGAGGGCACAAGAGTACTCTACAATCAAACTGCACTGAACAGTCCATAGCTACCGAGTTTCTGAACGTCAACAACTGCTGCCAGTACGGTTTTTTGACTTACCTTGAACACAACCTCAGAATCGGCCTCTTCCGCACATGCGAACACAGATAAGGAGAAAGAGACACAAGTATTCTGACATATGCAAGAAAACTGTGCAGGAGATCCGCTCAGCTTGAAAGGCCAAGGGGCAAACAGACAGATGATGGAGCAGATGCGACGAGAAGAAGCTCACTCAGTCTTCTTGGAAGGTGTAGTTCCATACCATGTAGGCAACCAGTTCGACAGATTCCTACATAAAAAACACAGCACACACATAAAGCTGCAAACTGTGAGATTGATAAAAAAAAAGAGAGAGAGAAGCAAATAAATGGATTTCAACTTGTGGACAGATGTACATGCTGAGTTTCGGGTACCTAGTTAGGTCCTCAACAGAGGGACAATAGTACAAACGGAGCTACAAACCAGTTACAGCTAAATCTCTCACAAAACGTTTCCCCTCCAGAAACTATGAGAAACAGCTCAGTCTTCACCCGGCTTCGTAAGTGAAGCACAACAGGAGCAACAACTTCATCCTCGTCAACTCAAACCTGAAATACAAAGGGGTGAACTAACCGTCTGGAGTTCTGAGCCACTTCTCTCTAAAGTTTATAACAAAATGGGTAGTATGCAAGAAGACACAGTTCCTTACCAGGGATTACGACCGGGCACTCCTTGTATTATGAACTCGTGGAGGCAGAATTTCGTCTCCACCGGGTCGCTCTACCGGGCCCTCGTAATAGTCTGGCTCTCCCTCACTATCTGAGAAACCGCGTGACCCTGACTGACGACGGAGATGTGCTCCCTTGCCACCCTGATCGCCTTGTGGAGGATACAGGCCAGGCTGAGTTCCTGAGCCTGCAGCTCTCCTCTGCAAACATGCACAACATTCCGAATCAGGGCGCTAGACCACGACAAAAGAAGCTCAACGCTCCATAAGAAGGAAAGACTTAACAAGCGCACCAGTGGACGACCCCGAGGAGGCGCCTGGGGAGTAGGTCGAGGTGGAGCTCCGGGAGGGCCTTGTGTAGAAACTGACACTTGCCGAGTTCGATCAGACTGCGACGCAACGAACTGAAGCAGCTCGAAGAACCGGGCTTGAACGTACACGGACCCTCTTTGCCACCACAGAAGCGCTACATCACCAGCTCTGGTCCTCAGTTCGTCCAGGCTCTGGTCGATTTCTGATTCGTGCTTGGCAAGAAATGGTCTTAGAAGCGAGTGGTATATATATGGCGTTCCCTGCAAAAACAACATTCCACATCTGAGCAAGATCCACATTCCACATCTGAGCAAGATATCCACATTCCACATCTGAGTAAGACATCCACTGTATTCCACATCTCAGCAAGACATCTACGTTCCACATATGAGCAAGACATCCACATTCCACATCTAAGCAAGACATCCACGTTCCACGTCTGAGCAAGACATTCGGATTCCACCACTTCAAACATCACCCGTCAATGTCCTACACCTTGCTGGACTGTGTCTACCTCCAAATCATACGCTCCCTCTACTCAAGGCTGTGCGCTGTAAAACAGAGCTTACCATAGTTTTTGGATACCAAAGGTATATTATGAACGCCAGCTTTGCCTCGCTGTACATCGGCACCCTGCACAACAACCACACACATTGCACACTTCAGATCCAACCCCCGCGATGCTCTTGTCCCGAGCCACCTCTCACACTATTGCTTCCTACGTCACAACCACAGAACATCCACATAGCAAAACACTCGTCACCAGCCCCGATTTGCTGGTATCTACTCACTGGTTATCCACTTCATGCGAAGAACACCACATGTGTGCATGGAACAGCGAGAGGTGAAGAAGCTCCAGACTTACCACGAAATCAGAACGTCTCCCAATCTTTCCAAAACAGTCACCACTGCAATTATCATCCTGCAACGCAACACGAACCATCACCATCAGATATGCATGTCCTCATGCCTCCCACAATGCGCATCGGACCACATTCGTCTCGTCAACTTATAACAAACACCTGAAGCCATGAAGATAACATTCGACCAACACTCACCAGTACTGGCACCAGAATCGCAGGTGCTCTACATCCGGGTCATTCGTCTCTACTATCTTGTAGCATTCGTAAGCTGGGTATACGTATCCCAGTGCCATGCTGCATTCATGCCACACATGTCCACATCAAAATCAGCAACCCACTCGATTCAGTATCACGCTCAATCCCGACTCCACTCCACATGACTTCCAAGGCATCGTTACCAGTTTTCGTAAAACCAACCACACGCTACTCTCATTGTCACAGCTCGTCTAGAAACTGAAAATGACATCCAGCATGAGCTGTGACTGCCTTCACTAAGCAATGTCTTCCTATCCGATCTCGAATTCGCTGTTCAAAACACCTCTCATTGCATCATCCAAGAACATGACACTCAGCCACGACTAATTCCAAAAGAGAGCAAGACAGAAATGAGCATCTCACATGATTCCCCTGGTAATGAATGATCCCATCATCTTCACCGGCGTCTCCTTGCCGAAATCTTTCTCCAATCAACCTTGCAAGCTGGATTCGCTCCCCCTCGATTCAATTCGCACCTAAACCCTAATGCTGCCAGAAAACGACGTCTGAACGGATTCCTCGTCCCACTTCTTCCGCTCCTTCCCTTTTCCTGTCCGCCCTTCGATTCAAACGTGGCGTCAAAACCGAGGCCACTCTCAATCCTTCCGAACGTGCAAACACGCACTACCAACCGACCTTCCCCCGACTCTCCTTCAGACGCAAAGCTTCGCCGACCGATACTCCACCGCCAAAAAACAGAGACAGGATTACGTTACACAACCCACCACGCCTCGTGCACTCCGCAAATCGTTTCGAACATGTCACCACCGCGTCTCTTTGTCGTCCGAAATCTCATACCGACGCAACTGAATCACTCAACGTTGAGATCCTGCCAAAAGACCTAAATCCTTGCGCAATGCACTGCATCTGTCACAGGATTACCATCTCGTACACTTCAAACTCTGAATAAATTCGTGTAGAAACAGCAATGCTGTTGTATAAAAGCAGGGTTATTGAGAGGCTAATGTGATCTTGTCTCTCTAAGTTAAGAGTGCGTCTTAATCGCGAATTCAAACAGCTTGACGAGGTGCATGTGGCTTGTGGGAAGTCGGGAACGCGGTGCAGAGATGGCGCCTGAGCGGAATGGATCCGAGGCTTTGCGAGGCCCAATAGAAAATAGTATTGGCCCAGTCACGTCATACCCGGATGCTGTCAATGTCAGACTGGTGCGTCCCGGGTATGTTCCAATAATGTCCCATCTGCATTCCGGTAAATTCCGGGTATATTTTAGTTTTCATCCAGGTTCCGTCCTGGTTTAGTCCCGATTTCATTCGTTTCATCAGGTTTCGTCCGGGTTTCATCAGGTTTCGTCCGGATTTCATCAGATTTCGTCCGGGTTTCATCAGGTTTCGTCCGGGTTTCATCAGGTTTCATCATGTTTCATCAGGTTTCATCATGTTTCATCTGGGTTTCATCGAGTTTCGTCCAGGTTTCATCGAGTTTCGTCCAGGTTTCATCAGGTTTTGTACAGGGCAATGCCCAAGGAGGGGATTGCAGGAAAAGAAGTGCTGACAAGGAGGGTGGAGCTCGACAAGGAGGTACTTTTTTTCCCGTAATCCCCGACGACAAAGGCGTTGGCCAACATAAATCACAAACAGAAAAGGATGAGAAATTGAGGATGAGAGTTGAAGCCGGATGAAAAATCTGTTATGCAAGAAAAAATACAAAATCAAGCATTACGTTGCAGAAGCCTCCTAGGAACTAAACAGGCAATTTCCTGGGAGTGGTTTACGTCTAGATTTCATCAGGTTTTGTCCAGGTTTTGTCCAGGTTTCTTCTAGGTTTTCATCAGGTTTGTCCAGGTTTCATCAAGTTTCATCCGGGTTTCATCAGGTTTCGTCCGGGTTTCATCAGGCTTCGTCCGGATTTCAGCAGGTTTCGTCCGGGTTTCATCAGGCTTCGTCCGGATTTCAGCAGGTTTCGTCCGGGTTTCATCAGGCTTCGTCCGGATTTCAGCAGGTTTCGTCCGGGTTTCATCAGGCTTCGTCCGGATTTCAGCAGGTTTCGTCCGGGTTTCATCCAGTATTAGAGAGTTTCATTTCAACCTGGCGAGTAATTGCTGTATTGTACGAGAGTAGGGAGATGCTCTTTTTGGGATCTTAATTTTTGAGTGTTTAGTCACAAAGATACTCACAATATTTAGTAGTCTGGTACACGACATCATTTTGCCATGTTTTTAAAGGATTCCTCTTGAAATTTGTGCCCAGAACAAAACAGAAGTTGTTGGCTCCTGACCAAACGGTAGGAGCTCTTTGTATTGACTCAATTTTTACAATATTTCACTACTCTTGCTTGTTTCTCCCGTATGAAATACAAGGGAACATAATGTATAAAATAGTTGTTAGAGACCTTCTCAAAGTAACCCATAGATGTGTTTTCAAAAAAGAGGGAAGGTGCGGGGGTGTGTTCATGGTTGGGGTTGAATTGACCAATCACTTACTCTTGCTGACATTATTTCCATGAGAGACAAAAGGGGTAGTCACACCTTCTTCACCCTATTCTCAATTTTTTTAAGAATAGGGTCATGGTATTCTTTCCTTGCTTTACAAAGATCATATACTTTTGAAAATTAGGAATTTTTTTTCTTCAATTTCAAAGGAGATGAATGGGTGTGAAGATTATTTTGCATGCAAAGTTTTTATTAATGTGTTCCTTTTTTTTGTGTAACTATTCTTGCTTTTGCCCTCCTTGTAGTTGGAGACTTTGGTTGAGTTTGTGAATGCAACCTACTTTCTTATTGCATCATTATTTTCTAAGTAAATTCATTCTTTGTTCTCCATTGCCCACAAAAGGCGAGTCACACCTTGTGGAGAAGTAATCTCACTAACTCCTATTTCCACTTCACAACTTCTCTTTCTCTTCAGAGAAATTTTGTTTTTGGGAAGGTGTGACTATCTTTAAAGAAAAATTGAGTAGGAGAAAGATCCAATTTTTTAATTAAGTTTCTTTATTTTGGCTTTGTTGAACACAATATTCAATCATGAATCAAGAAGTCATACATATTGGTTTGCTTTTTATGTTAAAAAAAAATGCACAAGTTGATTTAGTGCAAATAAAAAAACTATAATGCATATCTATTTGGAAGCAAACCAAAATTTTCTTTGAATTCTCAAAATTATAATATCGTGATTAAACAAGTGAACATTTTGTAGCATATTGAGGGATGTAGTATGATAGAATACTTGTAAAGGTTGCTCACTATATTAATTATCCAAATGGTTGAATTCCACGTCAAAGGTACCTAGGCTTTGTGCTATTAAAATTTACATGTGAGGAAGTTTGGATAAGGCTTTAATCAAAGAGTAATCCAATGATACAAGAATACTGCCGATTGAAGCACAGTTGTTTATTATTTAACATAGAAAAAGAAACTAATGAAGAGGACCATTTGCAACAAATATTACATGGTGTCACTCTGGATGCCTATTCAACATTCTATTTGTTTGTTGAAGTTTACAACAATTGCAAAATATTTTGCATCCAATCTTTTTTTTTGAATATTGTCTCTTGTAGAGTAACGTTGTGTAGTATCTTGTTCTCAAAATCATTGAATATTTTGAAATCATATTGATAAACATTTCTATTTTCAAAGTTATATAGAAATAGGGCATTCCTAAAGCCACACCCAAAAGTGCTAACGCCACACCCCTATGAGTGTCTAATTTGAGAATTTAATGCTGTTTTTTTATAATCAAGTGGTCCATCATTCATCTAATCATTGCATTACCACCTCCTTGAAAGAAATAAGAAAAGACATAAATTTTTATTGAATTTTTATTGCACCATTACTATTTTATTGATGTATTTTTGCTTTAAGTAATTCATAAATCCTATATTTTTAGTTTCAAGTTCAAGCATCTCCAAATTTTTTGAACATAGCCTTAACCCTACACCGCTCAAGAGGACGGAATGTTTTCAAAAACCCTGGGCGGTGTAAGGTTAAATTGATAAAGGTGAAACAAATCTTTTGCTCCAAATATAAAAAAATCAAAATTGAATTCTCATATTTCATGCTCAAAGCACCCCTTAGGGTGTGACATTAGCAATTTTGGGTGTGGCTTTAGCAATTCCCTATAAATATTGGTGGTACCTCAAATCAATAAAATTTTAAATTAAAATATTTGTTCAACATGTACTGTATGTATTGAACCTGCTCGAAAATCATGGAATTGGATACTAAACAACAATGGATATTATTGATGTCACTTATTTGTATGGAAAAACATCAAACACTTGATAATTAGATGATTGATTTAGGATTTTTTCAAAATTGTAAAATCAGCCAAAATGTTACAAACATAGCAACTAACAATCAAGTGTTCACATAAGTTTATTTGTTTGTACATTGATAAGTAAGTTATGATGTTGGCAAAACTTCTTTTCGCTCTTTTCCGTTTTGACATTTATGGAATTAGCGTGACCCACATCTAAGAATACCTGCTTTGTAATTCTTCAAATTCAACTTCACATTTTAGTTGGGAATTCTAACAGAAAAACAAAATCCAATAAATATTGGTAGATTGGTAGGCAGGTGCATTTACTCTTAGGAAACTTACAGTTGTAAAAATAATAACCTGTTAAAGACCAGGTGTTCAAATTTGAACAATATCTTAATGCAAGCAAGTTCCATGCATTTAAAAACCTGGTTTTTGTCATTCATCCACTGTTTACGGTGCTTTTCAATATAGATCTCTAAAAATACTCCTTGTAAAAAATCCATTATTGAAATTAACAATAAATCTCACCAAAGAAACAAATTTTGAAGGTAAAACAACAACTCTTTAAAATTAGCTTAAATTTTAATTCCAATATAAAATCTTTAGAAATTCACCACAATTAAGAGCTAACATTACAAACTTAAGAGGAAAAAAACTCTTTGCAAAACATTAATTCTCAAAGAAAATCAATTTTAGAAGGGGTTTTTGTATTGTTTATTTTGAGATAAACTGATAAATTTTGATTAATACACCAAATCAATCCTTTGGCTTTCACATTCAGAAGGTGCACATTTACGCAAGAAACAGGTCAGTTTTGCAACAAGTCACTCAACTGAACGTCACAGAGTCTCTGATTTCAACAGAATATTATTCACAGCCAGTTTCCTATACAAAACTGAAGCAATGCTCTTCAGGTAAGAAAAAAAAGAAAAAAAGAGAAAAGAAAGGACAGACGTTACAAACCGCAGTACCTTTTCTACACAAACGAGTCACAAAGATCATGATTCGTGAAGACTCCATAACACTTTTGAAACAGAACCACTTGAGGTCCCTATTCTTTTCCTTTAGCTTGAAAACAATCAACCAACCAACCAAGAGCTCGAAAGCTAAAAAAAAATCTTTACCAAACGAGGCCAATTTCAGCATAACATCGACAAACTATGAAACTAACTTCTGCGTATCATGACTACGGAGGGGATTGCCAGGCTTACTGATCCGGGGCGGCTGCTGCTTCTGAGAGGGAAGCTCCAGCTTCTGTGCTGAACTCGGTGAATGGCTGCTACTTTTCCTTAACAAAGCTCCTGCCTGCTGCTGCTCCTGAAGCACACTTGGGGCAAACTCTTGTGATTTACTCAGCCCTGGAAGAACTCTCCGAGCTGCTGGTGCTGTTGGTGCTGGTGATGGTGCTGGTGCACTGTCACTCCCTCCAGCACTCTCAGCGAGCTGTGACTCCTTCAGAGTAGCAACAGGCACAGGCGGTGGGACAGCACCAGAGTGAGGGGCGAGCCGGTCATTGGAAGCAAACATGGCGAGGGGAGGAGGGGAGATGTTCCTCTCCGGAGGTATGAACGGCTGCGAGGGCTTCCTTGCGACCTGCGCTACTCCTTTGGGTGGCAACTGTTGCGGTCCGATAATAAGCTTGTTTTTCCTTGCTCGGCAGACCAGGTGATGCAGCCCTACTATGAGTTCTAAAATATAAGCCTCCACTTTCTGTTGATTCGCATGGTGCAGGGTTTGTAGTAATGTTAGTTCCGTATATCCCATGGATTTCCGATCAGCGGATGACCTGCCATTGAGAGGAAACACATACAGTAAGTGGCAGAAACACTGATGGTAGTAATCTAAAGCTAGTGCACTAATCATTCCTACATGACCAAGGATTCAATGATTTCAAAAGATAAATCATATTGCGGATATTGCCAGTGACGAACATTGCATAGATTAGAATGTTTAAAGGAATCCCCTACATGACCTGTTCAAAACTGCAAAACGAAAAACAGGAGGCAATTTGGTTGGGCCTCTTGGGGGGTTAATGGTTTCTTGATACTTGAGCACGGCTTGATTCGAACACCAACCAAATAGTGATAATTAGCTAGCTGGAGGTTACCTAATATACCGTGTACCAGGATTTGCTCACGGAGGGATAGAGTTATCGGTTGGTTAACCTGAATGAATATATTTACAACGCGGGAGGGTAAAAATACTCACCCAGTGTTTGCCCACTCTCCCACCCATCCGAATCCGTGGTGAGCCCTGAGTTCCAGGAAAAACACAACATTCCCAAAGGCGCAATTTGAATCAATACATATTATATGAAGAAATTTTGAACAATACCATACAATCTAGAAAGCCTCTGAGGAAAAGATTACAGACAACGAACCACCAACACCAAACTAACAGTTGCCCTTAGAATGAAAAAAGGTCTCAGAACAGCACTCAAATACTACTATCCTACTTCCAGATTTATTTATTTTTTCGCTGGAATCAACGATGACACTACATTTTCCATGGGCAAGAAAATCTTAATCCTACTTGTTGTGGTTCTTACTTGGTAGTGTTGGATGCAACTGGAACCATCCAATCCAAGATCTTGTACAGTTCACTTTTGAGTTCATCCATTGTCAGCTGAACAGCAAAGCAAATAGAATATGAAAATATGCACAAAATTCTTAAGTGAGAAATTTTTCATAGTAGGTTGGATTTAAAGTAAAGCTCTCCTCTTTACACTCAACAAACCTAGTGAAAATAAAAAACACTTCAGAAAGACTTTTACGCGTCTTACTGCATCTTTAGCGGAACTTTGCTGCAGGCGGACTTTCAATGCAATCTTCATAGTTGGGGGCAACCCTTGGTATAGGTTGTCTCTTGCACTAGCAGGCACGGAGCTAGGTCTCGACACCTGTACACACACATGCGTCAGAAAACGGTGGGGCAGAACCTACTACAACAATATGAAGGCATGTCAGAACTCGCAATGGTTGCTTAAAAATCTCCCCATCCACTTATAGGAACACAATACCCTCAAATAATAATGCAATTTAAACGCAATTTTTTAACATAACGCCATAATTGTAACACAGCTAGGTTTATTGTAATACCTCTGAGGCTAGTAAAGGTGGAAAAGTTCAGATTACCGAAGAGAAAGACACGGAGAAATGCTAAAAGGAACAAACCAAAGTGTCTATCTGATTGATGATATTCGCATAATGAAGAGCCAAGCCCGAGGTTCCCAGGTTTCCGGACTTTCTTCTGCACCCATTTTCAGCCTCCTCCAGAAATACTGCAAAGCACCACATGGAAACCTCACATGACTCAGGTTCATTCCTTCCTGGCCTACACTAGATTTTTTCTCTCAAATTGAGGCTGGTTGTAAATTATTCAGTCGAATAAAAATCTCATGAGAACTGGCAGAAATCTGCTTATGAATCCTGAAAGTTGCTGGAAAAAATATGTGTGTGTTTTAGAAACCAAAGAGCATCAATTATTACCGTCAGGCCCAAAATTGTCATGGATTTCTTGGTAAAGATAATACACGATGTCCACCAATTGTTCCATTACCTGAAAAAACCCATAGATTCATGGCTCAGTAAGTAATTGTTCTGAACTTGCATGAAAAACGACAAACTGTGTTACCAAACATGATGCATCCATTTACTGCCGAAAAACAACCACAAAAATTGCCACTTGACTGCCCTCCTACCTGTTAAAACAAAGTTTTCAGTAAAATCAAGCATATTATTTCAAGAGCTTTTTAAGCATCATCATGAAAATAATCGTCTCCATTACTCATAGAAAAGGTCTTCCTATGGTCATAACATCAAATAGAGCCCTTTCTATATATCATAGAAAACATTCTTTGTGATGTTGCCTAAAAGTCCCTGAAGCAGTTGATCTTACTGAAACCCGAATTATTTGCTTTGGATATATTTTTAACAAGTGCTAGCTCATGATTAATTACCTCTTCTAAAATCTTGCTCCACAATGATTTTCTCTTAATAATCTTCACATGTCTCTCCTGGCTCTTGACTTCACTCTTCAAAAGAGTCACAGTTTCCTCTGCACACCAAAAGGCTCCATCAAGAAAAGGATTAGCTGCGGTCGCAACTGTAATTCGGTGTGATTATATACTACTTTTTTTTTAGCACATACTAACGAGAATCAGTTAAGGAGATCACTACCTGCAAACCTAGCTAGCCTCAGAAGATAACCAAAAAAAAACTAACCTGCTATAGAACCACGAGAGCCCGTCCCAGAGAAGAATTCTTCCTCTTGTTGCTTGCGCTTCAGATCTGTCTGGAAGCGGTCCAAGGCGTGAAGTTCATGGTACAATTCCTGCACAACACCCATGGCCCTTGAAAGTTGAGAAACCCGTTTTGGTATCATTCACATATGATTGCCAACGCCATTATGTATTGATGACTAATATTGTTTATAATTCGCTGCCTGTTTCCAGGTTGAGAGCAAGTGGACCGGCAGTTGGAAGTCCCAGAACATACATGGACAGGATGGTGTACTAACCGCAGTGTTCTGAGCAAGAATCATCAAGTCATCCATAACACGATTTGCCTCCTCATTCGACTGATTTGGTACAGTAACCTCCTTGATCAAGCTGCAAGGAAGTTGAACACAAACCCTAAAATTTGTAATACACAAAAGAGCAGACTCTTGAAACCAGAGACACAAAAACCAAGTCAGTATAGACTAAAACTCTCACATATGCACACAATATTTGAACTACACATAGCGTGCTTACCGATTGAAGACCCGGTCAAGATTATGCCATTGAGGGTCTCGGCAATGGTTACCGAACCGGACGACCTCGTCCGTGAAAATTTTAAGCTCGTGCCTGGCCCCCCAAACAGCACAGCGGTTTTATCTCAAATACTTGGCGGAGGAGAAGGATCTCTGAGGCTCTCCAAAATATTTCATTTTACATCAGTGCATTCACTCACGTTACTAGGGTTGAAAAACATACAAACATCCCTACACACAAACACGTACCTCTTGTCCGATGCAGCAATACTCATGAGCTCTTTCTCATCCGTGGAGATCAAGAGCTGAACACCCTCTGAACCTAAAGTCTCCTCCTTCAACACTCTCATTTCCTCTTCACTTAGAGACTGCTTCAGATTGGAAGCTTTCACAATCGTATTAGCAACCTCGAATGCCAGAATGCCAATCTTGTTTCCTTTCGAAACCACCCCTGCTGCGAAAGTTGCCCCATTACGGTTCGCAACGGAACTTCCAAGGTTGTCAAAGGCTTCCACAGCCTTCCCCAAGACCTGTCACAAATACACACTGGATTAAAGCCCAGGAAAACTTTCAGACTTACCCCAATTCACGAACATTCACGAACTGCTAACAATGTAGTTGCACAAACAACCAGATAAAACATACTAAGCCGAAGAGATGGGGCCAAATTTTATATCACTAGAATCGGTGAAGAAAGTTGCGTCCGTTGGTCAATAAACTTAAACGAGATCGGAAAAAAACGAAAGACTCCATATGATCTCCTTGAAACTGCTCTATAAGAGAATCAGTTTGGGGCTTTAGGAGTTAGTAGTTTCGTCCTGTTTGCGTAAATCATCGTTTGTGGTACTCGAATCGAATGACCAGTGAATCAACTCCTCCTACTCCCGAATACACAATAGCTTCCACAGGGCTTAGAAGATAAGAAAATTGTAGCAAAAGACTATCATTTACAACAGCCAGAATTAAGGCAAAAAAGGAAAGATCAATACGCCCAAAATCCACCCCGGGGTCACTATGTGTAGCAGATTCGAAGACAACTTGTGAATTCACCACTTTTTACAGGACAAATCGAACAGAGGGAAGCAGTCAAGGCACGTACCCTTGAAGCCCCCTTTTTGGCCACTATGGAGGTCATACTTCGCACAGAACTGGCTCTACCAGACAAAATTCTAGAAAGGCGCCGCTTCTCATCTTTGTTCTCCTCGGTGGAAACAGCAGCAGCCTCCGATTCCCCAAAGCTTACATCGCCATCAACAAGCCCAGGCTGAACATCATGTGCTTCGGAAGAGACTGCAGCATGTTCGTGTGCAAGAGCAGAGGGTACCACCACAATTGCTTCATGCCTCCCCTTCTCCAACGCTTCGGACGGTTTTAGAGAGAGGTCTACAGTACTCGGCTCGGGGTCATTACTCGGTGATGGCCATGCCGGGTAAGGACCTTTCGTCGTATAAAATTCCCTTTCGTCGACATGAGACCGCTTCTTCCTGATCCGTGAGCACGCTGCCCCCATCGTTGCTTCTGTCTACGTTACAATCCAGCGGCAAAAGCCTTTGGAACTACAGCAGCACCGTATATTAGGCATCGTCGTCTCCCCTGCCTCTACAGCAGAATAGCGGATCCACAACAAAAGATTTGCTTCTATCATAGTCTCTGCTACGGATGGAAGGAAAGCCAACGCTCGAGATCCCCGTCTCAAACACCAAAACCGAGATCAAACGAACGATTCCACTTCCCAAACACCAAAACCGAGATCAACCGAATCTCAAAGGAATCAAGCAGCGCGCAAGGGCAGCAGCACATGTCGGAGCAAGAGCAGATGTCAGTCGGTCGGAAGGTCGATCAATCGGTCAACTACACACTTGCTCGGATAGAGACTGTCGAAATCTTGTCTCAGAGATGCCCTTCCTCACTCCAGCATGGCTGCAATGGTTTCCATAAGGAGGCGCTCGCCATCAGTGTCTACGAAAGACGAGAGTGATGTAATAGTACTCCTAAGCATGTACCACCGAATCAAGCCCTCTACAGTACGTGGAAGAAGCAGGAAGAAGAACAACCTATTGTAATAACGACCGGGCCTAACGTACACAAGACACCACGTCGGACGTAGATACTCGCAGATATACGTGTGCCTAAAATCCAGATGGTCATACACTTCGAATAGGAGGAGGCAGGCTTCCTGTGGAAACTTGAGGCTGAACTAACTGTGTTACTCTTACGACTTTCTGGACATGAGACAGGAGAAGCCGATCGTAGTAGCACGACGATGAGGTTTTCCTACCCGAGGGAGGTGGAAAACACAAGAAAATCATCCCGAATCCAGTGAGCAAAGCAAAAGTAGACGCAACAGTCGCGCAGGTCGAGGTCAAAAACGCCATGTAATGCTTTCAAATATGTCAGAGCCCTTCCTGCTGCTGCACTTTTTTACAGTGCAGGGTCCACAGTGCCTACAGTTGTCGGTACACAGTCATGTGGAAAAGCATTACACTTGTTGCTCGGTCTTCTTAACTTACTTCCTACTTCTGAAAGCTGCAGAGAGTGCAGCTCACTGCACTGCAAACTCTGTCAGAAATCGAAGGGATCGATGAAAATGTATATAGTATGCATCGCAGATGCCAGCTAGCTCAGCTGCCCCGTGTTTTGCCTCAACTTTGCGTGATTGAAGCGCAACTTATAAGGAAGAGATGACTACATCAAGTTTACTGCAACATCATTGCCAATGGCGGACAACCATAGCCAGCTCAGAAGGAGGAGAGACGGTAGTACTACTACTAATACAGGCCATACCTGATGCAGCAACGATGAAAAGACACCGTCACTTCCTTCTCGCCGATTACGACGCACTATTGCGGTTATAACATGCCGACGCCGTCGTCCATCCATATCCATAGCCTCACTGAACAACTCCTCGTCGCGGCCTCAATTCTCCTTAATCCACACCAGCATTTCCACACCTTAAGCTTAATTCTCTACAAACCTTGAAACATATTTATTCTACTTCGCACTCCAATTCGAACAAGGCTACCTCTCAATCAAACCCTAGGAGAATTCTTTTCCAAGATTGTTACAAACTCTCTCGTGCTGTCATCTCATAAACGTCACTTACTCAAAGGTAAAGAATACTTCGGATCAGCCGTCTCTCACTCACTGGTGAATTGCTATCCCTCCAATCTCTCTGTTCGTTTCGCACACTCTCCTCGCCATCGCCGTAACCGTGTCGGGAATCATCTCGCGAACGATTAGGCTTATTTCTTCCAGAGGTCATCTTCTTGTCTGCTTCGAAAACGTGCAGCAGCTCATGCAAGGGGAGAACCCCTGCAGGTTGCTCTTGAAGCTGGCTCACGCGTGTTCGGGTGCTCGCCGCGATCGGAGCATGCAACTGGGATTGCAACGATCGAAATCGTGGAGACAGAGAGCAATTGTGCGGCGTCTACCACGAGGATTTGGTCGTGGAAGGAGGCGGGGGGCAGTCAACCCTGCATTTCCCTTTCAAACCTCCCGGGCTGCCTTCGTCCCTTGTAGTGCCTTCGTCTCTCTTCCGTCAACGTCGTCGTTGTCGTTGTCGTCGCCGTCAATGCTGCCTTCGTCCCACTTCCGTCGACTGCTCCGCCGCCTTCGTCCCTCGTCCATTAGTCTCGTCGCCCCTGCCCCCTGCCAGCCTGCCTCAGGTAAACGGCGTAAACGGCTCATATTACTGCATATACGTCGATGTGGGGTCAGGGTGGGAAAGCAATGTTTTTTTCACCGGCCAGTAAATTTGAGAGTTTAGATATTTACCAACTGGATATTGAATTTGGATATTGATTTTGAGAATTTAGAATTCATATTTGGATTTAGGTCCGTGTTTTACTTTTGGACCCTAGAGTATGATACAACTAAACAACAAAAAAATAGGGGCTAAAATTATTACTATTATCCTTGTTGAGAAAACACCTGAGCTTTTCAGCTCTGGCCCCACATCAACATACATAACATTGTTAACCCTTCCTTGGGGGTCCCTTTTCCTCCCTTAACCCTTTAAGGATCACGCGACCATATTTTGGTTGCTAGGAGTGGATTTTGGCCTATAGGTTGAAATCGCTCAATAATTTGGAATTCCGTCTTGAAGTATGCATGTGATCACAAGAATTTTGCATCCATCTAAAAAAATAACAATGCAATTGGGTATGTGAGTTGATAAATAATGGTATTTATATGGCATGGCTTCAAAATACGTATCCATTTTTTGTCAAAGATGGATCAAAGCAACAACACAATACATCAAGTATGCAAGAAGAATGTCAAGTTTCAATTGCACAATTCTAAAAAATTTCAAATTGCTTAAGAAATACGCTTGTATTGTTTTCATATACGGTAGTAGTATAATTGTAATATTTGAAGATCCATTGAAATGTTGTTGTCATTTTGGCTTTAAAATTTGTCATCATACATTTAAGGCCAATTCTTGATTGTTTTCACCAATTGGATTTTCCAAAATAGTTATCAAATTTCTTGTAGAACCGTTTTAGGGTAGCAAAGAAAGTGAATTTTTTGACCCTTTTTGTCCACTTAGTTACACCTAGTGATTGCTATTTTTATTTATTTTGTGTGAAACTAGTCTTGTTGGAAAGGTGGGAAACCGTGCTTTCTAGAAATGTAAGGCTCTTCTCAATCAAAGCTTGCATGAAAGGTTAACATTCAAAACCAAACAAGAATGAAACACAAGAGATTTTCCGCATACGGCTCACGCAATCATTATAATATTTCACCTCCAATGGTAGATCTAGCTGAAATTTTGGTGCTTTACAATAAACAAGGTGTACTTCCCATTTGTACTGTTGGATTATTGAAAATGGGTCCATATTTGAGTCAATTCCAAATCTAAACTTACAGCCCTTGTTTTCGATGGATTATGTGAAAATGGGAATGGTTGTTAAAGGGTTAATATGAGGATCCCGGAGCAAATGACCACCACCGGCTCAAGACTTTCACCAACCAACTTTCAGGGATCTTAAACTAAAGCCTCCCCAAGTATCTAGGAGGCATATATATTTAGCTAGGGGAACTCCCAAACCTGGTTAGCAATGTTATGTATGTGTAGTAAAGTGAGCCAAGGTAAACTGCCCTAAAGCGCTCACATTATGGTATAGCTCATTTGGACATGCACTATTTATTTTCTTCTTCTTTTTTACTATTTTGTAATGGATATGAAAGCTTTAATTAATTAAGAGGTATAAGTTAGTTACCCGTAATAGTTAAGGGGGTGGGTAACATGTAGATTTGAAGCTTTCAAGGCAAAATATATTATTGCCCATGGATGTTTCAAAAATAAGATCTTCATTTTTTCAGGTTCTCTTTTCTCTTGAGTTTTTACACGAATTGCTTGAAAGCTTTACACCAAAATTATGAGGCATCCAATGATTCAACGATGCACACAGTTGAAAAATAGTTCAGAGGGGAAAATGTACTTCATCCGTTTCATGCAGCTAATACATTTTGAGTTTGAAATCATTTATTGTTCACATTTTTAGAATGATATGATTGGGCATTAACCCCTCATTGCCAAAGCGGACAATTTTGTCCTCATTTCTAGTGTATTCTGCCATCTGCCGGCAATGAGGGGTTCAAAGTGTATTGTAAATTGACTCATCCAATCATCCAAAGTTTGATGGGCAATTTTGGTTATCAAAAAATAATAAATTTTGGCAACTAATAGCTTAAATTGTTTTACTTGAATCCTAACTAGTTCAAAGATGAACAAATTGTTAGAAAGAGGCCCACTTTTAATCTTCTAGACACCCTGACTTGTCTCTTTATTTGTAAAGATGCCTTCTAAACTAACAACTTGGAGAAACAAGTTTGTATAGGTGTTGAAACAAAAATTTAAGGTATTAAATTTTGAATTACATTTGTAAACTTGGATTATTTGTTGCCATCATCCAAAATTCCAAATGTTGATAGTTTTAAAGTAAGATTAGTTAAAATGGGTTTGTAATAGCAATACCCTCTTATTTAAACTAAACTTTTGAAAATTGAATCTCCAAAACTCATAGTACGATGTTAATATTTGAACTACTGAAGATGTGTTTTTGGAATCACTAATTTTTGAGTTTTTTGATTCACAAAGTACTAATATAGAGTTATTTTGAAATTTTACATCATTTCAATATTATTCAACCATTGCAAACCAAAAAAGTTAGGGCAAAAAAATGCATCATTTGAGAAACCAAAATACAATGTAAAATTTTATTAATCGTTCAATAAATAGGATGTATACTGATTAGGACTTTAAACTTAGAAGAAAGATAAATTTACTTGAATTCTAATGATTAAACCATAAGCAAAATAAAAGTGAATCCAATACAATTGTTGTAGACATGGTTAAAATTACGTATTGTGTGCCTTTGTTGTACTTGTAAGCTGTAAGGTGGGTACACCCATAAGCGTGAGTTTAAGGGTTTTGAATACGATAACTATTAATAAATATCTGGTAAATTATAGGATCCTATTAGGAATAGAAAAAAAATGAGTTTGCACTTTCAAATGTATTATTTGGATATTGTGAGAATAAGTTGTGAATTTTTAAAGAGCAAATTGCCATTGCACCCATAACCAACACTAAGATTTCATGTTCACATGTTGTACATCCTTGTCATTACATCTATTTACTTCCACAAATTTTCCAAGATTTTAGAAATGACTATTATGGGGACACTAATGCTTATGGTGTACCCACCTTAAGTCATGACTTTTTTCTAAACGAGCTAAAATTCCGATAAACTTGAAGATGCTTCAAAAGTGACATATACGTACGTTCTTGCATCGTTTACAAATATTTCAAGCCACATTTTGAGACATTGTAATTTTATATCCATTTTTTTGGTTAAATGTATAATTGAAGACATTCATCATAACAACTTTGAGTTCCAAGTAAGATTTAAAGCCCAAATGAACCCAATTGTGGGTGGTAGTATGAATTCATGTGGATACGTCTCAAATGTAAATTCATACCATTTCCATGGTATGCTTTTATCACAATTTTCCAGCACTTACCTCTTAGTTTGCACACGTTTCATTGTGGACACCAAAATGTCGCACATGCATCTAAGACCGATTTGTGAGGATTACCACAACCACGATCAGTAATCCGCTCAAGTGGCTATATCTAATGCCAATTGTCCTGAAACTCTAAATCCAACACCATGATATTCTCGTTTTTTATAGCTACAAAGTGTTGGGAATTTTTTTCTGCAATACAGCCACATGTGTGAACACTAGTAGAAAGTACCAATGAAACATAACGGTTGCTTTATGTACGCCAAAATTGTTATGAAGCCCAAGGAGGTCTTAACTACCAATCCCAACTCTCATCTTTACACTTAGGAGCGATTCCCCATGTCCTATCTCAACTTGAGATTCCAACTTTATTGCAGAAAGGAGTAATAAAAAAAAGGCATGAAAACTTAATGCAAAAGCATTGATGGGACTTGGGATGAAGTTGGGTTTAGCAAAATGATTAACCCTTAACCCTTGAGCGCCCATGCCATATTCACCAAAATGCAAACCTAGTCACATTTAATCCAACTAATCTGTCATGACAAAGGAGATTCATAAAATCCAACCGTATTGATTGCTAGGGGACATAGGCCCAAAAGTACATGAAAAAAGAACACATGATTTGCTTGTATTGATGAAAAGATTATAACAGTCAAAGATGGAACTTTTTCAAATGTGAGAGGCAATATTTGGGGCTGTGGGGCGCTCAAGGGTTAAACGCCAAAGGGGTCAAAAATCATCCCTTGTAAATACACTAGGCCCGTGTATCCACGGTCATATCCCAGCCCTTAAGGGTTAACCCAAACTTTGAGTAAAGTCCCACCTCCTTTGGCACAAAAAAATTTAAAAATTGTTGCCATGTAAACTAAATGCAATGAACCAAGACATGGAACTTGGGACATAGTGTAAAGCACAAGTTCTAACTGTTGGCTCTACATAAATCAAATTCTGAGATTTCAATGGGACCTAAAACAGATTGTGAACCGCCCCTTTTCCTTCATGGCTTCACCAGCTAGAACAGACAACTGAATGTGCTAAAGATTCAAAATTTGTCTTCATGAGCACATTTAGTTGTTGTATTTTCAAGGAAACATTAGTAGATTATTGTCGATATTGACCTTATTGTCGATATTTACCCACATTTGTAAACGTTAACCATGACCCATCATGCATCATTTTCAATTTTTATTTTTATTTTGGAAATTGATTTGGTTTGCATCTGTTTTCTTTTAATGTCCCCCGTGATATTGAGGGGGGATAGTAAAAACTGAATACCCTAATACCACTACTGTAGTAAGTTACCGTCCAAGTGGAGGGTGGAGAGCAGCTAGCTACGCAGCAACTTTGTGCAGCAGTCCAGTAATGGGGGCTTGGATGCACCCACATAAATGACTCTGGGGAAAAGTCCAAATTGGAGTCTGCAGTTGACTGGACCCAACGTGAATGCCGCTACACGTACGGTCTCCGTGCCCCGGTTCTCCTTTACTTCTCTTTCACTTCGGCGTTCCAAGTGCCGCACTACAATGGCATTTTAGAACATGTTTCTAATTAGTAATTGTATAGGAAAAGTCAATCAACTACGCTTTGAGGTCATCAAAACGCCTAAGAATAAGGTATAAAGGGTTAAAGCCTCTTTAGCCTGTAAGATATATAGGGAATTTTTTGAGAATTTAAGTTCAAGCTGTGCAGAAACAAGGATAACAAAGAGTGCAAAAAAAACAATTTTTTTACTCAAGAATGAATATTTTATGTAATATAAATGTGGATTTAGGGTTTGGACCAATTCTAGTTTCATTTGTGTACCTTAAACAGCTACCTCTAGAACCTTGATTTGAAACAAGTTTGAACCAATCAAATGTGAGGAAATAGCATCTTTTTGAAATCTTTTTCAAAGCCAAGCTCTTGTTGGTTTAAGAACAGTCTACGCTACCATTACCAGGGAGTAAATGTTTATGGTATTTCTACCTTAAATAGCAAACTCCCGTTGTAGAAAAAGCCACAACTTTGCTCACATGATAGAACTTTGCTCATTTGATAGAGAGGAGTGCTTTACAATTCTTGGCAAAATTTAGCTAAAATCTTACCTCAATTTATCACTATCTATCATAACACTAAAAAATTGGGTGAAAAAATGATTAACCCCTAAAAGACTATTGTCCCCCTGGGGGACATATGAGATTTTGGGCATGTACTTACAACTAAACTACTTTGTGTGATTTCTTGAACTTTCTAGAAAACGAGGGAGGGTGGGCAACCCAAAACCTTTTTTTTTTAAATTACATTTCTTTAAAATAAAAAAATGAAACTGGTTCTTTAGATTTATATACATGTGGGAAGCTTTTACTCATTCAATTTGATTGATGAGATGAAAGTTATGAGAAGTTTTAGTGTGCTAGTAGGTATGGAGTCTCTCAAAACCATACCTACCCGCAAGCTAGGACTCATCATAACTTTCATCTCATTAATTGAAACTAAATGATTCACAGCTTCCCATGCACATATAAATCTAAAGAACCAATTTCAATTTGATTTTTAAATGTAATTTTTAAAGAATTTTTTTGAGCTGCATAGGCTGCTCCACAAACAAAGACAATTGCATACCATGCAATAACTTTTGAACCATGTAGTCAACAGTTATGAAAGTTGTTAATACTTCAAAGCCACTCTTCATACACATCATGTATAAAAATTTCAAAAAAGAAAAAAGAAAATTCCATTTGTAGTGAACTACCAAAAATCACTACATTGCCAAAAAAAAATAGTTTTTTTTTTCTTTTAGGGGTTAATGAATTGGAAATTGGAAATTTTATTTAGAGTATGTTTTGCAAGTGCATGAGAAATTATCTTGCAAGGGTTTGTATCAGCCCTTTTAAATTCATTTTTCATTTTTATCTTCACTTGCTAAAATCATGGATTGTAGGTCAAAAAAATTGCTACCTTCCTTGTATTTTTTAGCGGGCAAGTTGCAATAGTTTGTCTTTTTGTTTAGTATTTTGCCTACAAAATTTTCCTTGGCTAGAAACTTTTAGCTACATGTCTTGCAACTTATTGAGATATAAATGGCAACTTTCAAGTTTTTTTAATATATTCTCCAACTATGTGAATTGGTGATGTTTAAAATCAATCTTCCACAATTAGTTGTTTTACTTTGTTACTTATCATGCTAAACTTGGACATTTGCAAAGTGTAAACTAACAATGCAATTTGAAAATACATAGCTCTATAATGGCAATACAACAAAAATGGAAGCAAGAATAAATATGTCATGCAAATGATAGCTTCTAACACCAATAGTTCTCCAAGGGTTGACTTCATCTTGCATCCCCAATGTTTGTGTATACAAATGATATGATGCCAAATTTGCAATTCCCTTGCTTTTGCAAAGCAAATAGAGCAAAAACTCATTGAGCAACAAGATCCAATAAAGTTGCAATTATGATGAAATTGACAATTGCAATTGCTATCAAGAGTTACCAAAATGAGTACCCACATTTTACCCTTTTGATCCTACCAAGGGCAAAGTGGCACTCAACTTCTAACTTGAATGCAAAGTGGGGGGAAATTAGATATGATTCCTAACTACTCAAGTTGTCTGGATCTGAGATTTCATTCACTACTAGGTCACACCTCAAATTGCACCTCATCTCACTAGCAGTTTGACATCTTGAAATTTTGGCTATTTTCTTCTGTTTTGTAGTTTTTACAATACATTTTTAGCACAATCAAAGTTGAGCTAAATTGTTTTGTGAAATCTAGCCAGAAACATTGGATTTGTATACCTAAAAAATAAGTATTTATTGTAAAATTTAAAACTCTAGTACATGTAATAGTGTTTTTGGCTACTTAAGTTAATTATAAAAATCACATGTGCGATTGTTTGTCCTTATTGCTTAGTCTTAGTGCAGTGTTAGCACCAACCCTTTTTATTTCAAAGTGATAAATTTGAGGATAAAATGGCTAAAATGAATATTATAGAGAAGTCACATAGTTGATTAATATTTTATTTTTTGGGTTGTAATCATCATCTCATCTACATTGCATTGTTTTCATCTAAATGTGGAAGTTTTATTTGATTTTTTATTCAAAACATGTGTTTGTTCCATAATATGATTTTCAACATTCAGCCCGATTATAGTTAGATCATATTTACCTATGATACTAGTATTGCTAATAAAATTATCAATATTAATAAGGTGGAACATAAAACTTGATAGTCCAGCTATTTAAAGAGCCATGATTTGAGCTTTTTTTTGGAGGTTGGCATGAATCAAGGGATGATTCATACTATGCCTCTTTTCCTAATCCTACAAGTCCAAACCCATTCAACTCCAGTATTCAAACTTTGTTGAATTGAAAAAGAGAAAATTTCAGAATATTAAAATTTACCTCGATTCCTTCATACAAATTTGTTGTTGTTGTGGGTTGGCTCTTTTCTTGGGTTTCTATTTTTTTAATTTCAAAAACACAAACACAACAAGTCACAAATAATCTAAGAGCTTCCATAGTCATCCAAGGAACCTTCCAAGGACATTCATAGAGCCTTTAACAAACCTTTGAGAGTCATTCGAAACTTCCAAGAAACCTTCCATAGTATATAAGATCTCCCTATTATACATACATTATATGCAAAACGTTGGGACAAACTAGTACTCCGTATTGTTCAAATAAGTTCTTATTTTGGGACTTTGTATAGTCCAGTATCGGTTGAATATGTCAAAGTTGTTCATGTCTAATTCAATTTTATTTGATGCAAAACGACATAAAGCAACAACGACTTAACAGCCATATGAGCTATTCATAGCATCCTCAATAAACTAAAACTCTTTGTAATTATAAATGGTGGGAAGGTCTTAGGATGAAAGTTACACAAACATGTTGGAGTTATTGTTTGTCAAAAAAAGTTATTGACATTCAAAGGTTGGCAGCTACTTGACATTTTTGACAAAAAAAAGAAAATGAATTTTGACTTTGGAATTTTGCACTAAAGCTCATTCTTATTCATTCCACATCTTTTATCTACATCAAATAGTGCATTTAAGTTGCTCCATACTAATTTCTCAAGATTTCCCACTATTTAAATGTTTACAAAGACTACAATAACTTTTGTCATTAACACCTATGATAAAAAATGGAGGATGCAAGTAGAGATTAGATGTAGCAACAAGCGCCTAAGCCAAGGAGCAAAAAATTTGAAAATTTGAAAAAAAAACCAAAAATTATTATAATATAAAGAGAGTTGCATGTGCCTCCAAGTGCCCTAACCATGAGTCATGAGATAAATTTGCCAAGGTAAGACAACATAAGGTAGTCTGCATTAAAACTACCCACCTTCTCAAATGTTCCCTTGTTGTATATGCTTTTTTTCATAAGTTTTCAAAATGTACAAAGAGTGTACATTTGAGGAGGAGGAGGGTGGTTTAGAGACCTATGGCCTTTCCACTTCAAAATTCACACCTAATTCCACAAAGCTGCAAAAAATATGAAATAACTTGGGTCAGATGTCAATTATTCTTGTCTTTCAAGAAAAATTTACTAACAAATAGTCTAAGAAGTTTCACCTCCCTAAAATTCACTTTCAACCCTTAGATGGACAGTTTGTGAGCACACTACCTTAATTGTTAAGGCAACTTGAATGCACTATTTGGTGTAAATATTTCAACCACTTTTTGGATGAGCCTCATGATTTTACCGTTCTTGTTAACCCCTAAAGGACGAGGCAGCCCTTTGCGACTAGTATAATACATGGTATTTTTCTTGTATTTGGAGTGCATCCACACCTATAGTACATTTGAAATCAACAAAGAAGTTAGACTATAGATCAATGCTGTTCTAGTGAGGTAGTCAAGATCCCAAATTAAAACTTTTTGTTGGTAGCAAATGCCAATTAGACAACAACATACATATTATGTATTATGGTAGCCTTGTCCTTAACCCCTAAATGCCCAAGGCACCCAATTTGGGTGTTTGTAAAACTTTGAAGATGAATAAAATCTTATCAAATCACTATTTTTGGTATTTTCTTTTGAACACAAGTTTGTTTTGAAGTCTTTTTTCAATATCAAAAATTTGATTTTGAAAATGAATGTTCATGATTTTTCAATTCAAGATTTTGTACAAGGGTGTCCACTGCAATCTTGAGTTTTCTAATGTTGGAAGATTTTGAAAATGAGCCTCAAATACACTAGAGCTTGGAGAAAAATCTGCATTAAAAATTCATTTAAAAAAATGTAGGAGTAAATTTTGAAAGCTGTAAATTGGTTGAGGTTAAACATGTAATGACCTTAAACCTCATATTTTTTTGAAGACCAAATTTTTAGATTTGACATGTGAAATGAGGATTAGAAGACTTCAAGTCACTTTTATAGTTTTAACACCTTCATGTTCAAACATTATAATCTTTCAAACTATAAGTGACATTGTTGTGTTTTCTTTTTCCATGTAATCTCTAACATGTCAAGTTTAAATTTGTACGGCTACAATTTAAAAGAACTTGATGAGGTGTATGAAAAGGTTGATTATTTGTTCACTTTCCTAAAAATGCCAAGAAGTTCAGAAAGGCCTTGGGCATTTAGGGGTTAAGGGTTAATCTCCTCCACGGAGTTTGAGACGGTAATGAGGTAATAATCTCTTGATGGACGCACCGCACTGCGTTGCGAAGGATTTTAGGTTTTCGGCGGTCGCAGAAACATGGCACCACTGGATCTCGACGTTGAGTGATTCCGTTGCGTCGCTATGAAAATTTTGGACGGCGAAGAGACGCGGTGGTGACATGTTCGAAACGATTTGTGCACTGCACGAGGCGTGGTAGGTTATATAACGTAATCCTCCGTTCTTTGGCGGTGGAGTATCGTTCGGCGAAGCTTTGCGTCTGAAGGAGAGTCGGGGGAACATCAGTTGGTAGTGCGTGTTTGCACGTTCGGAAGATTGAGAGTGGCCTCGGTTTCGACGCCATATTTGAATCGAAGGTCGGCCAGGAAAAGGGAAAAGAGCGGAAGAAGTGGAGTGGGCGGGAGGAATCCGTTCAGACGTCGTTTTCTGGCAGCATTAGGGTTGAGGTGCAAATTGGATTCGAGGGTGAGCGAATCCAGCTTGCAAGGTTGAGTGGAGAAAGATTTCGGCAAGGGGACGCCGGTGAAGATGATGGGATCCTTTATTACTAGGGGAATCATGTGAGATGCTCATCTCTGTCTTGCTTTCTTTTGAAAAATCTTTCGCGACCGAGTGTCATGTTCTTGGATGATGCAATGAGGAGTGTTTTGAACAGCGAATTCGAGATTGGATAGGAAGGCGTTGCTTAGTGAAGGCATTCACAGCTCATGCTGGATGTCATTTTCAGTTTCTAGACGAGCTGTGACAATGAGAGTAGCGTGTGGTTGGTTTTACGAAGACCGGTAACGATGCCTTGGAAGTTATGTGAAGTGGAGTCGGGATTGAGCGTGATACTGAATCGAGTGGGTTGCTGATTTTGATGTGGATGTGTGTGGCATGAATGCAGCATGGCACTGGGATACGTGTACCCAGCTTACGAATGCTACAAGATAGTAGAGACGAGAGACCCGGATGTAGAACACCTGCGATTCTGGTGCCAGTACTGGTGAGTGTTGGTCGAATGTTATCTTCATGGCTTCAGGTGTTTGTTATAAGTTGACGAGACGAATGTGGTCCGATGCGCATTGTGGGAGGCATGAGGACATGCATATCTGATGGTGATGGTTCGTGTTGCGTTGCAGGATGATAATTGCAGTGGTGACTGTTTTGGAAAGATTGGGAGACGTTCTGATTTCGTGGTAAGTCTGGAGCTTCTTCACCTCTCGCTGTTCCATGCACACATGTGGTGTTCTTCGCATGAAGTGGATAACCAGTGAGTAGATACCAGCAAATCGGGGCTGGTGACGAGTGTTTTGCTATGTAGATGTTCTGTGGTTGTGACGTAGGAAGCAATAGTGTGAGAGGTGGCTCGGGACAAGAGCATGGCGTGGGTTGAACCTGAAGTGTGCAATGTGTTTGGTTGTTTTGCAGGGTGCCGATGTACAGCGAGGCAAAGCTGGCGTTCATAATATACCTTTGGTATCCGAAAACCATGGTAAGCCGTGTTTTAGAGCTCACAGCCTTGAGTAGAGGGAGCGTATGATTCGGAGGTAGATACGGTCCAGCAAGATGTAGTACATTGACGGGTGATGTTTGAAGTGGTGGAATCCGAATATCTTGCTTAGATATGGAATGTGGATGTCTTGCTCAGATGTGGAATGTGGATGTCTTGCTCAGATGTGGAATGTAAATGTCTTGCTGAGATGTGGAATGTGGAGGTCTTGCTCAGATGTGGAATGTGGATATTTTGCTCAAATGTGGAATGTGGATGTCTTGCTCAGATGTGGAATGTTGTTTTTGCAGGGAACGACATATATATACCACTCGCTTCTAAGACCATTTCTTGCCAAGCACGAATCAGAAATCGACCAGAGCCTGGACGAACTGAGGACCAGAGCTGGTGATGTAGCGCTTCTGTGGTGGCAAAGAGGGTCCGTGTACGTTCAAGCCCGGTTCTTCGAGCTGCTTCAGTTCGTCGCATCGCAGTCTGATCGAACTCGGCAGGTGTCAGTTTCTACACAAGGCCCTCCCGGAGCTCCACCTCGACCTACTCCCCAGGCGCCTCCTCGGGGTCGTCCACAGGTGCGCTTGTTACGTCTTCCTTTAGTGGAACGATGAGCTTCTTTTGTTGTGGTTTAGCGCCCTGAGTCTGAATGTTGTGCATGTTTGCAGAGGAGAGCTGCAGGCTCAGGAACTCAGCCTGGCCTGTATCCTCCACAAGGCGATCAGGGTGGCAAGGGAGCACATCTCCGTCGTCAGTCAGGGTCACGCGGTTTCTCAGATAGTGAGGGAGAGCCAGACTATTACGAGGGCCCGGTAGAGCGACCCGGTGGAGACGAAATTCTGCCTCCACGAGTTCCTAACACACGGAACCTCGCTGATAATCCCTGGTAAGGAACTGTGTCTTCTTGCATACTACCCATTTTGTTATAAACTTTAGAGATAAGTGGCTCAGAATTCCAGCCGGTTAGTTCACCCCTTTGTATTTCAGGTTTGAGTTGGCGAGGATAAAGTTGTTGCTCCTGTTGTGCTTCACTTACGAAGCCATTTGAAGATGGAGCTGTTTTTCATAGTTTCTGGAAGGGAGACATCTTGTGAGAGATTTAGTTGTAACTGGTTTGTAGTTCCGTCCGTACTATTGGTCCTCTGTTGAGGACTAAAATACCCACTGTATGGCATTTAGCGTTGCACACATTGATTTAGGTAGCATTGTTTGAGAAGGAGTGGCATAAAGTACTCATACATTATTTTGTGTACCTCACTAATTTATGTTTCACAATAACTTGTAGCTCACCTCAGAATACTCCATGTATCATAACTATGGATTTTGAATTACACAAAAGTAGGCTTTGAGTAATCTATTGTTGGATTTTTATGAAGATGTTATATATTTTAGGCTCAAAGAAATTCCTATTTTATGAATCCTAGCTTTTTAAAATTGAAGTTCAAACACATCTTTACATACCTATATGTATAGAGAACTGTCATGATTATAGAATTATATTACAGATTCCAAGATATAAAAAAATTAAAGTCAATAAATGGAATGTCTCTCAACTTGGTTTCCAAAGTTTGAAACTTGCTTCTAAGAACCTTCTATATCATAAATTAAGACTTTGAGTCAACTATTATCCATTTTATAATAAAGATATTCAAAATGCAGTACAGCTTGTACTTGGCATTGCTTGCTAAAGTTGTATATTCAAAGCACAATAATTGAGTCTTAAGATGAAGTTTGTGAGTAAAAATCTTGGTGAGTTGGTGCATTGATACTTTGTCTTAGGTATAAATTTTTTGGTTTGAAGGATTACACTTAAATTGGGTCTTGAACATTATAAGGTCACTGAATGGATACATGATGAGTATCACATGCAAATGGCAATAAGTAGATTTTGCAAACTTAAAGGATTTTTGTCAGTTTTGTTCACACAAATTAGTTTTAACATCTCCTTCAATTAGTGTCAATGCTTAAAAAAAACTTGATCTCACATATAATAGAACAAGTGACAATATTTATTGCAACAAACACTATTTGGTGTTAGAAAAGTTATAACCCTAAATGCCATGTTGGGTATAGGTTTACCAAACTCAGCCTCAACATTTAGTTCACACGTTGAATTCCATTGATTTGCTTCGCTTTTTGTTACCAATCTCACAATTTGCACTTTTACGTGTCCTGTGTTTGTTTTTTTTATAGGAATCTGTCGAACTGGTTGCCTACATGGTATGGAACTACACCTTCCAAGAAGGCTGAGTGAGCTTCTTCTCGTCGCATCTGCTACATTATCTGTCTCTTTGACATTTGGTCTTCCAAGCTGAGCATGTCTGCACAGTTTTCTTGCATATGTCAGAGTACTTTTGGCTCTTTCTCCAACATCTATGGTCTCAAATACGGAAAAGGCCGCTTCTGGGCGTTTGAGGTAAGTCAAAAAGTAGTACTGGCAGCAGTTGTTGACGTTCAGAAACTTGGTAGCTATGGACTGTTCAGTGCAGTTTGATTGTAGAGTACTATTGTGCCCTTGCAGTTGAAATTTGTACAGTAAAATTGGAGTGCCTGGTTGATTTTGCTCTCTTGTGTGTTGGGTTTTTGACTGCGTTGTAAGTTATAGTGGACTTATGATCAAGTAGTGACTGTCAAAGTCCACCTGTAGGACTATTGGAAGGATTTGTAATGAGTAGTTAAGATTTGGTGAAGTCGGTGATAACAAAATAACATGTGGTGACTGTTTACGTGTTCATAAGAAGCTGTATGTTCACAAAGCTAAAACATCATGTGTGAGCTCAGTTTGGCACTCGTAGTTAGGGATGTGTTTTGATTTTATGTTTGTTATTACAAAGAGGTTTTATAAGTTTTGTGGAGGAGAATGTGATCGCAATATTTTTGTGTGATGAAAGGTGGAATGACTTGGCAATCGCAACAAGCGTAAACCAATTACCTTGGAAGTATTTTCTGGGGATGCGAGAACTAATGCAATGTATTGCAAGTTTTATGAGGTGATTGTGTTGGTGTTTTACACCTTGAGCACACTTTGCTGTGATGTTGGAGTCAAATGACCAGTTTATAATCTAATCCAGCATTTATCATTTAGCATTTTTTTATTTTGTGTGTTTGGATTCCTTTTCAATGTGATTATCTTAGATTGTGTGGTAGTGAAACAGTCTTATAGTGTTCTTTGGAAGTACAGTTTGTTGAAATAATTGTAATCGATTATTTTACGAGTTTTAGTGATTTGAAAATTGTACCATAAATAAAAATTCGAATGAAAACCTTTGTGATTGTAGAGTTAATTTAGGAATTGATATATATACACCGGGCGTTTCTCATATTTGTTATATGTATACGGGGGGAGGGTAAATTTCAGTATCTATACCTATCATCAAAATTTAGAAAATTTGAATTCTCATTTGGAATTAGAGATCTTGATTTAGTCTACAATCGTAGAGGAGAATGTATTTAATTCCTAAATGCGTGAGGCCTTATTTGAGCTTCTAGGAAATTTCTCTAAATTGAACAAAAAGTCAACATTTAAAAAGCTATATCAAATTCTTGTAAATTGTATGTTAGAGATCACATTGTATAAGAACAGACAACAATATCACTTTTCAAATAAAGATTACAATGTTTGATCACGAGGGTGTTAAAATTGCAATATTAACTTGAAATCTTTCAATCCTCTTTTCACATGTTGAATCTAAAAATTTGGTTATCAAAAAAATACAAGGTGAAAGGACATAACATACATAACTCTAATCACTTTACGGCTTTTCAAATTCTCATTTACATTTTTTTTAAATGAATTTCTAGTGTAATAATTTCTCTAATATCTAGTGTACTTGAGGCTCATTTCCAAGAGCTCTTGACATTACAAAAAGTCAAGATCCTTGCACAAAATCTTGAAAAGAAAAATCATAATCAATCATTTTCAAAATGAGTTTTTTGATGCTAAAACTAGACCTTAAAAGAATAGTTCAAAAATGTAATTTATTGAAAATAACAACTTAGTTAAATATTTATTGAACTTCAAAGTATTGTTGACACCAAAATTTGGTGCCTCAAGCATTTAGGGGTTAACCCTTAAACGACCAACCAACCATAGTACATAGTATGTATGGTGTTGTATAATTGGCACTTGCTACCAAAAAAAGTTTTCATTTGGAATCTTGACTAGCTCTCTAGAACCACATTGATCTATTTTTGAACTTCTTTGTTGATCTCAAATGTAGTTAAGGTGTGGATGCATTCCAAATACAAGAAAAATATTTCGTATTATACTATGTACTATAGTTGGTTGGTTGTTTAAGGGTTAAACAATGCCAAAAGAGAGGGTAAATTTATTATTGTTCCCTTTTATGTAAAAAACATCAAAACTTTTCTATTGGGCATTGTTCAATTGTATCCCTTCTGTGGTACTTGACTAAATATTAGAAATTTACCCCTCCCCCACAATGGTGTACATATAACAAACACATGGTACACGTATATCATTTCCTAAAGTTAAAAAATGTTCTTTAAAATGAGTAATATAGGAAATTACCCAAGTAACACTCCAAATTGGTAATGGTACACCCCAAGGAGCATTGAGAGCATGCAAACTTAGAGTATAATGCTAAAATTCTTGACTTGGATTTAAGGAGTTGCTTCACTTCTATTGTTTTGAAGTTACATTCTAAAAATTCAATTTGGAAGTGCTTTGGAGTTACATAATGAAGTATATTTCTCAAAAAGTAGCATTGGCATAGTGAAGATTTAGGTGATATTTGTGTTTATTCTTACTTCTTTCAAAGAGGTGGTAATGTCATGATTAACCCCTAAATGCTTGAGGCACTAAATTTTAGTGTAAAAACTACTAGAATTTGGTGTCTCATGCATTTAGGGGTTAATGGAATGATGGGCCTCCTAGATTAAGGATTGTAGCACCAAATTCCCAATTTGCATGTTCATAGTGAACCTTGGGATGTATTGTTAACAATTTGAGATGTTACTTTAGGAACTCCCTAAATATAAATAAAAAATTGATGCTAGTTCATATTGAAGGTTCTATTGCATGGAGTTGGCAATTGTGATAGTTCATTGAATTTTTAGGAATTCTAATATTAAAAATACAACTTTAGGTATCCATTGTACCAACAGAGGCAACAACTTCATTCAAAGTAAAGTTTCAATGTAACCATTTTATGCATGTACTCTTCTCTCCCCTATTGGTCCTCATTTAGAAGGATTTAGTGAAAACCACTTTACACATGTACTCTTCTCTCCCCTACTGGTCCCTTGCTAAAAGGACTTGGTGTAAACCACTTTATGCATGTGCCCCTCTCCTCTATTGAGCTTTTGCTGAAAGATTCATTGTAAACCACTTTATGCATGTACCTCTTTCTCAAGTGGTGGCTAATAATAAAGTATGACTGATCATTGGAAGTTACACCACTACACTTTCTTTTAATCAATTAGATTGAGCCGTTTGATAAGATGTTAACAATAGATCAATGAGAGTTGCACCACAACACTCTTAGCCAATCAAAATGTGGATGTATTCTTTTATATTTACAAGATAATAAAAAATAAACATGCTTAGGATTCCTTCACAATAGGAGTTAAAGTTGATGTGGAGCCTTTGACACTCTTAATGTTGGCTTTTCTATTGGTTGATTTATTGTATTGTATCACATTATAATTGGGAAAAATTGTAAAAATTTATAAAAAGTTATAAAAATTTATAAAAAGTTATAAAAAGTTATTAAAAAGTTATAGGATAAATCTGGTGCATACTTATAAAAATCATAACAAATTATAGGGTATATTTGGTGCATGCTTATAAAAATCATAACAAATTATAGGATATAAGGTATGTACACCCATAAACGTCAGTGTTCCCAGAACCATCACCTCTGAAATCTTGGAAAATCTGTGAAAGTGAATAGATGTAATGACAAGGATGTACAACATGTGAACATGAAATCTTGAAAGTGGTTATGGGTGCAATGGCAGTTTGCTCTTTAAGAATTCACAACTTATTCTCACAATATCCAAATAATACATTTGAAAGTGCAAACTTATTATTTTTCTGTTCCTAATAGAATCCTATAATTTGCTAGCTGCTTATTGATACTCATTATGTTCAAAACCCTTAGTTTGGCGCTTATGGGTATACATACCTTATTCGGTGCATGCTTATGAATAACCGGTTGAAAATAGGGAATGCCGGGTTTTGGCCGGTATAATTAAATTTCTCCCCAAACGCTGGTTGTACTCTCTGTCTGTACTCTGCTGTTGCATTTAAAGAAATTCCTTTCTGCCCACCGAAAAGCTACCTGCAATGGAGCTCAGGTCAGGCACTAAGTTGGGGATTCGTGAAAGATTTTCTCTCAATCTCTCCTTCTTTCACCACTTTGGATGTCAGCAATCCATGTCAATAATTGCTTCTGAAGCAGCATCATCGCAAAGTGCATGCCCTCACTCAAATATCCATCGATTAAGAATCACATAAGGAATTGGAAAGCTCAAATACATTGATGTTTGGATACAGTCAGTGTCTAACGCAAGAATAAATGATGACCATATCCTAGCATTGATCACAAACAAGCATTCTATATACTTGAGTCCAAAACACAACATAAAGAGTGGAAGTTTGGTACTATCTACACGTTTCTCTTACAGAGGTTGATCTTATCCAAGCATCACCGTAATATGTTTTCCAAATTTTTCAAAAATAGGAAACATTTGTATGTTCATAGGTTTGAAATGATTGATTCTCTTTTGTTACTTTACAAAGGAACACATGCACAAAACTTGCTTGCAAAACCCTATATGGAGAGCCTTGTTTAGAGGATCAACGACTTTGTTCATACACCAAAGATATCCCATTCCTTTTGCTTTTTGAATTGCTCTCATTGTTCCTTCATTGTTCCTTCATTGTTCCTTGGCGTGGGGTCATATCAAATGTGGTTGTTTTAGTACACTTAACAAGTCTTGACAATAAGTTGCATGGTTTTTGACAAACGACTTTTGCTTGTAATTTTTGCAGTTCTTAACCCCTAAAGGACTAAACCTTTTTTCTTTGCAAAAGTCACTGAAAACTGCCACTTCTAGGGCAATGAGTAGAAAGGTAGAAAAATATGTTTTTTTAATTTATAAATCTAATTGTAGGATCTTGCCCTAAACTACAAGAGGTACTTGTGGGAAAAAAATTAGCTCATTTTAGATGGAGAGGAGTGAAATATTAACATCCAAACTAAAGAAAAAAGTTTTTTTCCTTCTTGCCCAAATATTTAGAGACCTTTCAGTGCTCCTATAGCAAAAGAATTACTCTACCCAAAGTTGAGGTTCAATTGTTCCATGTAGAAAACCAAGTTAGGCATGTGTGGGAGATTTCTCAAATGACTTGGAAGTGTACAACATACTTTTAAAATCTTTGATTGTTGGAAGGTCCTTAAACTTGCATATATACTAGACAAAATTGGAGGATTTATGTAAAATTCAGAAATTTGAAATACTCTAATCTAAACCTTGAAAAGCAAGGACTCTTAGCCCACCACAACTTGGAAAAAAAAATTCTAAAAAATAAATACACACAAAAAAAAACTACCAAATTTTACAAGGGTAAAAGGAATAGAGGGTTCCTTCCACTCCAATCCCCTTTGCCCAAGTGTCCACATCTTGCACTCGTAAAGGCTAACCCTCTTTGAAGTCAACACCCACTTACAAAGGAGAGACCATGCCGAAACTATCCCTCCTCTCCTAGTTTTGATAAATTCTTGCATGACCATGCCGAAACTATCCCTCCTCTCCTAGTTTTGATAAATTCTTGCATAATTTCTTCAATAAAAGTCGGAATGAAGAAAAAATTAGATGCCCACGTAGATTTTTGAATTCCCATCTTCCATAAAAGTTTCAAAAAATCACACAACAAAGTTTAGTTGTAAATACATGCCCAAAATCCCATTTGTCCCCCCAAGGGGACAATTGGTCCTTTAGGGGTTAACCCTCAAATGACCATAGGGCATAGTATATATATACAATGTTGTAGAATTGGCATTTGCTATCAATAAGAAGTTTTAATTTGAGATCTCAAGTAGCTCACTAGAACCGCTTTGATCCATTCTCCAACTTCTTTGTTGATCTTAAATGTAGTAAAGGTGTGAATCTATTCCAAATACAAAAAAAAGACCTCGTATTGTGTTGGACACGGCGGCACACTTAGACATTTAGGAGTTGGTTAGTGGGACTTGGGACAGAGTGTGAACTGCCCCTAAACATTGGCTACTTGAGTTTCAAAGAACTCAATAACTTGTTGGAAGGCACTGTACTACGGATGTTCAAAATAAAGCAGGTTGTTAGTGGGTTGCAATAGGGGAGTACCAAGGAAAAGTAGACTACTAGCTTGTACTACTTATGAAAGGTGACTTTGCAACAAAGTTTAAGTGCCTTCCTGTTTTTTAAGGGTTAACTGCCCTCTACTTGTACTGCTTATGAAAGGTGACTTTGCAACAAGCATTGACAAAAAAAAGCTTAGCCTAATCCTAGTTCCAAGTTGCACGTCCAGTTGTCACTAATACAAGCAACCCTCTGTAATTAAGTTACACTCCCTCAGTCCCTTGCAGGGCACCTGGGCTGGTATCATTCAAACACTGACATGCCCATCAGACGTGTACACAACGTGAGACATTGTCAGAGAAGGACTGGTGCAATTACAGAGGTTGATTAGCTTACACCCCAGACGTGAGTCGGCAGCTCTTCCATCATTCTCAAAGCTCCGATCCAAATGCAATCACAAAAAATCCCGGATAAGTTACACCAGATCGAAGCACTTATCCGGATGTCGAAGTACTTATCCGGATGTCGAAGTACCAATCCCTCCAACAACGGGATGCATTGCAAACAGATCACCAGCACTTTGAAACTCAATCAACAAAGAGAACTGCTGCAGATAAGCTTAATTACCACGGGCGATGTCGGAGTAGGCAGTGAGATCACTGAGATGTCCAAGTGGCAACCCGAAAAGAAAGGACCCATCAGCGATGGAGCTCTGGCATGCACCAAACCTGCAACAACAATGAGCAGCAGCGGATATTCGGTAACACATATTTGCAGAGAGTCAAACACTTGCGAGATTCCTCCATCGACGACGACAATCATCGAAGAAGAACGCAACTGCACTTGATGCGCTGTGGACGGAATCTTAAACAACCCCAGCGAAAGTCGCGCCGGAGGAGATGCATGTGTGTTTATTTTCGGAAAGGGCGAGGGAGGAATGCCTGGAATGGCACTAAATCGAGCGGGGACGACAGTTCTGCGACGTGTTCCACGTCGCGCCAACTGAGCGGGTATAGCGACTCTAGCGTCCCCGTCACGGGCATAGGAGCGATCACATGTGGGCGGGCAAAGAAGCTGGCCCGGACTCCGGAGTAAAGTCAGTATAGTGGAGTTCTTCGCATTTGGCTGCTTTTTTGCTTTTACGCGGGTTTTACTGGCAGATTGCTCGACTGGGGATTGTTGCTCTCTCTCAGATCATCATGCACCAATTGGGTAGGCAGAGCATTGCGCGAGTCGATTGAGACGTGTATCGTCAGTTTTGGCGTACCTGGACGACTTGTGATGTTGACGTGATGTCGTTGTTGTTGAATTTGAAGCGAGCGCGGCAAACTGACAGGTGCTTGTTAGGGTTTGCCGAAGTTTTTGTATCGGCAATGTAGCAGCAGCAGTGTGATCGACGACTAACTTAGTTCCCAGGATTTGAGCAGAGTTTCTCGCCCCAGGGTTCGCGCTTCTTAAGCTTGTTTAATTGTAGAGAACTTCGGAGCTATTTTATATCAAAGACTTGGAGATTTGAGGACTTGCGACAGCTAGAAAATGGCTACCCAAGGCTCGCTTCGGCAAATCTGTGATGGGTTTCTGGAGAGTGGTGGGAAGGAAAGGTCGAAGCGAGCAATGACCCGGAGGAATGTGCACAATAGAGGTGTGCCAGAACCGTTTTAGGAGCAAATTTTGCATGTGAGAGCGGGTATCCAGGGTGGGAGGTGATGCACTCAGCCAAGGCTGGACAACGAATGGCAGATCAACATCGGTATGGAAACCTCGAGCGCGATACTGAACAGGTAGATGAACCCCCCTTTTTGTTTTTGTGGCGATTTGCTTCAACTTTCCTTCTCTCCTCTTCTCAAAGTTACCATCCTGCTTTGATTGCACAAAGTCTCGTACAATTGCAACGATTTGTAGTAAGGTAGAACATAACCTGTAGAGACGTGCATGTGTCGATTTCGCAACCCGAAGAGCATGCATTGCTTTTTCTAACCCCGCCAATCCACGCCTGGTATTTATCAAAGAAACTTAGTTACGAGGAAGACGACTAAGCACGAACAATGTCCGCTTTTCTGTGGCTTAATATGGTTTTTTCTTGAAATTTGCGAAAGGTAGTGCTCCCTTGTTGTTGTTGTTGTTGTTGTTGTTGTTGTTGTTGTTGTTGTTAATCTTTTGTTATTATGGCATTTGTGTGTGTGTGAGAAAGATACGGTATCATCGTTTGGTGAAACTTTTGGTGTTAATTATCTTTACTAAGCTTGTCAGTTCGATCAAATTGTGTTTGAATGGGATTAGTCATTACGATTTGTTGGCTTTTTCCTAAATCAATGGCTTTCTGGTGTAAATAAAAGTGCCTGCTGAAATACTAACATTACTACGGCATCCTGCAACTTTTGGATGAAGGCCATAACTGCTTTAAAGAGAGGCGCGCAGCTCTTAAAGTACGGTCGGCGCGGGAAACCCAAGTTTTGTCCGTTCAAACTTTCCCAGGTTAGTTGTACAACATGCTTCTCTCCATCGTCTCGACTTTGTTGCTGATGTATATCTATCCCATTCAGCTCAGCTTTTCTGGTACTGTCATAATCGAATGTTCACCTCCAAGCTTTTGTTAGATTCGAGGAGATACTTTGTACGTTCGGGAACTGTTGATGTTGACAGATATTTACAGCTGTTATATGCCTTCCTGCTTGCTTTTTTCTTGAGTTTTGTGAGACTTTTCTGATTCTAAACTTTGTGATATGTGTCGTCTGAGTATTGTCTCTGTACCTTTGGAATGTTTGAGGTTTTTGACTTACGATACTTACACGCAGGATGAGAATGCACTAATATGGTATTCTGGGGGAGAGGAGAAGAGGCTCTGGTTGAGTACTGTCTCTAGAATAATACCTGGCCAGCGCACGGTAAGTGCATGCCTTGCTACATGCATTTACCGCTGGCTTGTATATATGATGATCAGAATGTTGATTCTCGTGTTTGGATAATGACAAGGCTTCAAAGTAGAAGCAGAATGTAAAAATATCTGACAGAATTTTGAGGGTTTGCCACAACAGCCTGTTTTTGCACGGTACCCAAGGCCAGAGAAGGAGTACCAGTCTTTTTCGCTGATCCACTCCAACGAGGAACGGTCACTGGATTTGGTGAGTATATATGAATGCGTGATTGGTTAGTATTGATGGTAGGGAAACTTTCATGGATATCCCTGAAGTTTGCAATGTTTTCATAGATACCCTTGCTTTCTCAGAAATATCACAAATACCTTCGAACCAAAAAATTTAGGCATTTGTTATGCATGTCACTTCCTTCTCCCTTTGTGCGCACACTAATTCTTTCTTGTTATGCGTGCGCACAAAGGAAGAAGGGAAGTGGCATGCACAACAAATCAAATGCTTAATTTTTTTGGATCCAAGGGTACTTGTGATATTTCTGGAAAAGCAGGGGTATCTATGAAAACATTGCAAACTTCAGGGGTATCCATGAAAATTTCTCTTGATGGTACGGGAGTTCTTTCGTGGTGATCTGCAAGCTGAGTGGTTTTAGTTTACCCGTTCGAAAAGCATTGGATGAGTGTGCATGTGTTGACAAGAGACTGATGATGTGTAACGGCGATGCGCTAAATGTTTGCAGATATGTAAGGACAAAGACGAGGCTGAAGTCTGGTTCGTGGGTCTGAAGGCTTCTGTTGCTGGTGCCCAGTTGCGGAAGTCGAAGTTCGGTTTGAAGCATGAAGGATCAGCTGATCCCACCAGCCCTGCATTCACGAGGAATAGCTCACCGTCAACATCGCCGTTTGGAAGCACTGACAATCTACACATGGTATGTCTTGAAAGTCACATGAAATGGGTATATAAAAAAGGCTCTTTCTAAACCTCTCATAGCCCTTACAACGAAGGGTGGATCAATATCGTAATTTTGATGATTTTCTGGAGTGAATCCTCCTTATGTCCATTGACCGTCAGGCAAACTTGTGTGGGAATGTGCATGTTGGAAAGTTTGTCTTACCTTTTCAAAGTCTCCATTTTATGGAGGTGAAAATCTATGTTGTGTGATGGCTAAGCTTCGGATCACATGCTCTTTTGACCTAGCTGGTGTTCTGTTTTTTTTATAATTAAGCCTCATTATGGTTAGAGTAACCTACTTTTCTGCGTTGGCAGGAGAACGGGAACTTGGCAAAGTCTTTGAGTTGGATAGGCAGTCCATTACGTACCGACAGAGGAGGCCATTTAGTAGGAGCATTACGTGCAGCAGAGCCACGGAATCTCTTCGATGTCGGGTCGATGCATTCTGGCACCACCTCATCGCATGGATCCGACGGCGTGAGTGCGCATCTGAGGTTAACTGGTGCCGCTCAGTTTGAGAATTACAGGATCAGCATGTCAAGTGCCGTGAGCTCGTCAAGCCACAGCTCGCTGCACGGCGATGAGAGCTCTCATCATGGTGAGGCTCTGGGTGACGTGTACCTCTGGGGAGAAGGTGCAGGCGATGGCATTTTGGGCGGAGGTGTGCTCAGAGGCGGAGGGGTCAAACTGGATGCGCTTCTTCCCAAGGCTTTGGAGTCTGCCATGGTGCTGGATGTGCAGTACATTGCTTGCGGGGGCGGGCATGCAGCGGTGGTCACGCGGCAGGGGGAGGTGTTCACTTGGGGTGAGGAGTCCGGCGGACGTCTGGGTCACGGGGTGGATTGCGATGTGTCACATCCTCAGCTGGTGGACGCGTTGGCGTCTTCGACCACGGAGGCGGTGGCATGCGGGGATTACCACGCTTGCGCGGTGACGCTGTCCGGGGACCTGTACAGCTGGGGCGACGGCACTCACAGCCTGGGACTGCTGGGCCATGGGAATGATATCAGTCACTGGATTCCGAAGCGGGTGAACCTGGAGGGGATCCGAGTGGCGTCGGTTGCGTGCGGTCCTTGGCACACGGCGTTGGTGACGTCCTCCGGGCAGCTGTTCACGTTCGGGGACGGCACGTTCGGCGTGCTGGGGCACAACGACACGAGGAGCTCGTACTCGCCGAGGGAGGTGGAGTCCCTGAAAGGACTGAAGACGGTGAGGGCAGCATGTGGGGTGTGGCACACGGCGGCCGTGGTGGAGGTGATGGTGGGGAACTCGACCGCCAGCGTGGTGTCGTCCGGGAAGCTGTTCACATGGGGCGACGGCGACAAGGGGCGATTAGGCCACGGCGACAAGGAGCAGCGGCTGGTGCCGACGTGCGTGGCGGCGGTGGTGGATCACAACTTCCGACAGGTGGCGTGCGGCAATAGCCTGACAGTGGCGCTGACGACGTCGGGGCAGGTTTTCACGATGGGTGGATCGACGTTTGGGCAATTGGGAGATCCCCTGGCGAACGGAAAGGTGCCGGGACTGGTGGAGGGAAAGCTGCGGGAGGCAAATGTGGAGGAGATAAGCTGCGGAGCGCATCACGTGGCAGTGTTGACTCACAAGGCGGAGGTGTACACTTGGGGGAGGGGCGCGAACGGGCGGCTGGGGCACGGGGATGTGGAGGACAGGAACGCGCCAACGTTGGTGGAAGCGCTGAAGGACAAGCAGGTGAAGAGTATTGCCTGTGGTGCGACGTTCACGGCAGCGATCTGCCTGCACAAGTGGCTGTCGGGCGCGGATCAGAATGCGTGCTCGGGATGCAGGCAGTTGTTCGGGTTCACTCGGAAGCGGCACAATTGCTACAACTGCGGGTTAATGTTCTGTCACGTCTGCAGTTCTAAGAAAGCGTTGAAAGCGTCGCTGGCTCCGAATCCAGCGAAGCCATATCGTGTATGCGACCCGTGCTTCTTCAAGCTACGGAAGGGTAGTGACGGTGGTGTCGTAGTGAGCGGTTCGGGGACGCGTCGGCGGTCAATGGAGCTGAAAGAGGGCTTCAGCAAAGGAGAGCTGAGGGTGCCGAGACCGCAGGGATTGAATTCCGGAAAGCCTCCGAACACGATCACTTTGGAGCTTGGGAAGGCGGGGGATATGAAGAAGCGGGCAAAGAAGCCTGACAGTTCGTCGAGTCGGGTGTCGCCAGCTCCGACCGGGTCGGGTGGGCTGGCGACGTGGGGCTCCGTGAGCGTGCCTGTGGGATTCACAAAGCCTGCGTTTCAACCAAGCTTGAAAGGGCCAGTGGCGTCAGTGGCGTCAGTATCATCAGGTCGAGCTGTTTCGAGAGCAGTGTCGCCTCTGTCTCGGCGGTCGAGTCCTCCTAGATCGACGACACCGACACCAACGGGATCCGGGCTGGTCGTTCCGAGGACCGTGGTAGAGGACCTGAAGAAGACCAACGATACTTTGAGTGACGAGAACGTACAACTGAGATCGCAGGTACTTGGATACCGTTGATTCCATGGCAATGTCAGTTAAGTGGATTCATGTAGTTTCTGATTGTAGCGAAAGCTTAGAAAGACTTGGTTGTGAAGATTTGGTTGCCAAGTTTGAGCTTTTTGTTTGTACAACAGGTGGAGAGCTTAGCCAGGCAGCTCCAAAATCATGAGAAGGAGGTGCAACGGTCAGCTCAGCAGCTGCAGAACGCCATTGGGACGGCGACTGAGGAGGCTGCTAAGTCTCGAGCTGCAAAGGAAGTCATCAAGTCTCTCACTGCACAGGTACGCGCTTTGGGTGTTGACTGTTGTCGTATTCATTGATAGGCCACAGGATGTTTTGTGCTGCGAACTGGCTGGAACGTCTTGTGCGCTTGTAAAAGCAGGTGTGCTTAGAATGAAACAATCACGTCTTGAATTTAATTGATCTCTGGGGACTGAATGAATACATCCTCTCGTCATTTCTCAGCTCATGACCACCATCTGTTTTTTTAACGGTTTAGAGTCCTTTCCATGGTCCCAACGACCTTCATCACACACAAATCTGCTTTGTGATTCGTAGGTCTTGTTTGGAAACTAATATTCCTCTGTTGTTGTCATTGTTGCGTGTAGCTGAAAGAGATGGCGGAGAGGTTGCCGAAGGTGTCCCCGTTCAAACACGGGCGCTCGGCTTCTTTGTCTCTCGCTCGTATTGACACTCCGAACAGCGCTCAGGGCAACGCAGCGCTGAATTCTCTGGGGATATCAGGCAATGAAGGAGTGGGATTTCAGTTTCAGCAGTTCACTCCAAGCACAGGCACCCATGGCGTGGGTTCCAATGGATTTGTGAGTCCGCTGTTAGCATTAGCTCTGCAGGGAGTGAGTAGCCCTCGATCTAATACGGAACTTGAGACGGGAAGTGCCTTCAAGAAGATAGAAGGAGACAGCAACGGCTACCACACCGACCAGCGATCACAGGAATTCAGTAGGACACCAGCTTCTTCGTTGTCGTCAGCAGAGAATGGAAGAGCGCCAGAGACGACGGAGTCGGTCGAGCAAGATGAGCCTGGTGTGTACATCACATTGACCACTCTTCCAGGAGGTGGCAAGGACTTGAAGCGCGTTCGGTTCAGGTAAAGCCCTCGGAGTTTTGATATGCCGAGACCTTCATAAAAAAGGTTTAAATTATTTTGATAAAATATTCAGCCAACTCCAGTACCTTTACCAGTAAATATTTTAGAAGATTTTACAAAACCCTTATCGTTAAGTTTTCGACTTTTTGGAAATATATTAGCCGATGAATTAGTAGTTGCTGTTCTTATCTCTTTAGTACCTTTGGTTATTCCGATACTTATGATGTTTTTAGGTAGATGATGCAGGAGTTTCTTGTGAATTCAGAGACCGGTAAACCACAGGCTCTTCTTTCTAAGGTGTTTTTGTTGTGTTTTTTTCTGTGAATGGTTGCAGTCGAAAACGGTTCAGTGAAAAGGAGGCTGAGCGATGGTGGGCAGAGAATCGAATGAGGGTGCACGAACAATACAATGTACGAACTGGAATCGACAGAGTGAACAACCCTGACGAAGTACCCGCTGGGGTTTTAGGAGTACCTGTGATGTGATAATAAGCGATATTTGGGATACTACATTAGACGACCCGGTTTCATACGCGTCGCCCAAGCTTTTTGCAGCAGCGGAGATCCCAAGGATGTTGAAACCTCTGAATACAAAAAAAGGAGTTTGCTTGAGGCTGCTACAAGAGAAGCAATTTGTAACATTGACAAAGTGGTGACACATTGTTGCCCTGCCCCCTCCCCGCTCTTGTGAGTTCGTGTTGCGTCTCCTCAAAATTGCTGCTATTCACTTCAGGCGTTATGGCAGTATATTATTCTCATCAAGGCCGTTTCAAATTCGGCGTAGTTCCCAAGGCCTGTTGTTACAGTTTGGACCTGCGGAGGATGCGAGAGACCAGTTTGTGAAGGTGATGGTACAAGTCAGTGGAATTTTTTTTTGCTGCTCGTATTTCAACATCTCCAGTCGAGGACAAATCTACCCATTTCAGCACAGCAGGTATTTCTGCCTTCCTCTCTTTTTCTCTCTGCCTCTTTCTCCCTGGATGAAATTCGTCCACCATCAGTGATTGTGTCCTGGCATTAGAGGCTGTTTCTGTTAGAGTTGCGCTCTATGCCCATGAATTTGTGGAATGCTCAAAATGGCACTCCCGTATTCATCTGGGTTGATCCAGAACGCATGAGATGCTAGAGCAAGATGTCTGAAGCAGCTTTGTATTATATACACCATATATTTTCCATTTTACATGTAGCTTTACATCAGCATTCTTTAGATTTAGTGGGATACATCAGTTTCGTCTTTCATTGATTAGATCTGGAGGACACCATTCTAATGTTCTGCCATAGACTCTTCCCTTCTTTTTTCGAGTCTGTATTATATGTAAGATGTAATTTTTTTTGAATTAGCCATTTTAAGTGTTGATTGATTTCGCTTGTTGAAACTCTTCTTTGTAATGAGATTTTAGAGTGTGGATTTCAGGGAGATGCGGCTGGCTTTCCTGAATTGTTGCCTTTGTTGGTGTGATTCATTCAGGAAATGTTTAGTTTTCTGGTGAGATTCAGTTTTTGGTAAACGTCATGAATGTTTAGTTTTTTTACGTCCCTAACGAGTAGTCTGGAATGCTTAGTGCACTATTGATGTTCTTGAGATTTTTAGTACAAAATTCTATCATTTAGCGTTATTGAAAACTTAGTACAACTGTGAAATTTTGTTTTGTTAGAGCATCCGCACCTCTACACGCAATACTTGACTCGCCAAGATTTTACATCTATTTGTGAACGGCCCTCAAAATTCTTGTTCCCTACCCTTGCTCTTCAAACGTGATCCACAAATAGTCAATTGACCAATTATCAAGTGGAGTTTAGGATAAATATTGATTTCGAGGGCTATCGCTTGGTACGCTTACTTTGCTTGTTAACCCCTGAGCGCCCAGCTCATAATCTTCCGGTGCAGGGCCGAGAGACCACCCGGCAATCAAAAGCTTATGGCATGTGCAAAAATATGATCCACGCATATGAGCCTTTTAAATTAGTTGTTACCTTGAGTCCCAAGATCCTTCTCAAATTTAGGGCATTTTGACCATATCATTTTCAATATTATAATGGTAAAAGGGTGGTTGACTTTTGAGTTAGGGTCCAAAATTTTGGATGTTTGGCAGTGTTATCGATTGATTTAGGGTTTAGGTGATGGAATTATGTGTCAAAATTTTGGGCTAGGATTCGAGATTGGGTTTAGTCACTACCTTCTAATTTTCAAATTTTTTTGACTAGATTCACAATACCAAATCTAACCACAAAAATAGACAACTTGAAATCAATCACTGGGAATCCCATGTAAGTGGGGTCTTTGCTTTTGCCCAAAATTGCTCAAAAACCACTTTTGTCCATGATGAATTATCTTTGACACAACATGTGCCCTTGAAAACCATGGACCCCACTCCCTTCAACTCAAAATCACACTAAGGTAGGCACACCCATCAGCGACCACCTCCCAATATTGCACTCTAGTTTTTGGTTGTTCTCCACCCACTGTTGAACCTAAAGTGTAGCATTAAATGCCACTTGCACAAGCAAATTCTGCCACATGTCAGTTGCTAAGTTGCTTTGAGGCGGTTGGGATTGGGACCATCTTGTGCATTTATAAGAACACACTCAAACACTTCCAAGGGTAGTCTAGAGTTATCTATAGGATCTTTTGAGTTGCAACTTTTCCATTTAATATAAAATATTCTACAATATTTTTTTCCACAAAAATTACATTCCTTGATAGCTTGTTGAAAGGCTAACCCTACGGGGTTTTTTCCAGAATTTTCCGAGACCTTGAGGTGCCCCAAAACCTTAAATGGTCGGGTATGGGTGTGCCTACCTTACCCGCATCATTAGCACCCTTCAGCCTCTAGTACCACCCCATCTGGTAGCCCAACACCCCAAATAAAATTTCAAGAGGCCGGATTTGAGACGTTGGGGCGCTCAAGGATTAAGAGAACATTTTGAGAGGCCTTGAACACTTATTATCCTATTGTTGTTTGTGTTGGGCTCTGTGTGTAATAGTGGATATGTTCTTTTGGATATGTGCATAATATTGTAACCTTCAAACTTACACCTATTTAAAAATGTCTTGAACAATATGACTTTGGTAAATTACTATCACAAGCAATTATAAGATATATTAGAGTATTTATTTCCTCAAGTTAGTGAGTGATATAATTTTTTTTGTGTGAACCTCAAATATGCTCTAATATCATCATAAAGCAATATTATCATTATAATTGTCCTTCAAATACGGGGTGTGAGTTGAGTTTTTTACTTTGAATTTTTCGTGTAATCTTTTGTTGTTCTTTGTAATCAAAGCTTGTTTTTGAAACAGGATTTTCACATCGCTTATTCTCTATGATACTTCTGGGCAAACCTGTAGTATCAGAAGCTATGTGCAAAGTCACTTTCATGCTTTCAACGTGCACTACCATCCATTGTAAGGGGCGCTTATCACTATCTGCTAAAAAATGGATTTTTTTTCTTCTAAATCAGATCAATCGATACGTTTGTGAGGTGCAAGAATGTCATGATATGTGAGATGTGTGATACAATGTCTTTGAAATATTTATTACCTAAGAAGCCTTGTTCTTTCTTTGTGAACTGAGTACATTCTTCGTTCTTTTAAGAAAATTACTAGAAAGAGGTAAATGCGTGATTGAGGTGATGTCACTTGGATCTGTGGTAGTTTAGGAATTAATTTAATGGAGATCAATAAGATGGAACCAGAGATTTGGGTGACATTGGTGGGTGGATAATGGTGAGACACCATTGACACCTTAAAAGAATTTTAGTCAATAAATTGATCATTGCAACTAATAACTCCACACATTGTCCCATATCAGGATTTGTTTTGAAATGCCTACATGTCATTGCCTGGAAGCAATGCAGCAAAGAAAGTGGGACCTTGTTCCAAAGATTGGATCTTCCAATAATACAATTTTAACCCCCTGAGCCCTTTTTTCTGTAAAAATCACTAAAAACTGCCATTTTTGGGGCAATGAGTAGAAAAGTAGGGTTTTAAAAAAATAAAAAAAATCAACCATAGGATCTTGCCCTAGGCTATGGGAGGTACTTGTAGAAAAAAAATCAGCTCATTCTAAATTTAGGTTAGTGAGATATTGATATTTGAAGTGACAAATTTTTGTTTTTCCCTACCGCCCAAAAATTTCAGAAGCCTTTGACCACTCATATAGCAAAAAAATTGCACTGTGTTTATTTTTTCCATGTAGAAGACGAAGTTAGGTATATGTGGGAGAATTTTCAAATCAATTGGAGATGTACAACATACTTTGTAAAATCTTGCAATATTGGAAGGTCTTGAAATTTATAAATACACTAGATAAAATTGAAAGATTTATGCAAAATTCAAATTAATGAATCACTCTAATCCCAATGGTGAAAACCTAATACTCATATTGTAGTTTAACTTGAAAAAATCAAAAAATTTAAAAAACTTATAGATTGCTCATAAATAGATAATTAAAAAAAATTAGAGGGGGTAGTGGAGAAAACAAGTTTGCAGGGCCTACATCCCAAGTCCCATTTGACCCCATCCCCCACCCACTTGCACTTTTGTCCTAGGAGACTTGCAGCTGCCATGCAACATGTCTAGAAAAAGAAGAGTAAGCTTACCCCTTACCAATTTTGTAATATCGGGTGCAACCAGTGACCCCACCGATTCCAAGATTTCCATGTGCCCATCCAAGTTGCAATCCTGCCCTATTTATGCTACCCCACATTTGAGTCAAACCCACATACGAAGAGGGCCATCTGCCCAAACTGCCCCATCTCCACCTTTTTTCAAAAAAACATGCATAACTTTTTTGTCAAATGCTAGAATGGGGGAAAAATCAGATTCCCATGTAGGTCATTAAATTTCCCACCTACAATGAAAGTTTAAAAAAATCACACAAAGTAGTTTAGCCATACGTACATGCCCAAAATCCCATTTGTCCCCCAAAGGGACAAGAGGAATTTAGGGGTTAACTTGGAATCCAAGCCTCAAGCAAGAAGAAATGCATGAAAGATTTGAGCATTTTTTAAGTAATCCCTTTTATCATGTTACACTTCCACAAACCTAAAACCTGAGGTTGAAGGAACATGTAGGATTGAGAGTGTGGAACACAATGTGAATATTGTCTATGAAAAGCATTCTTTGGAAATTTACTTCTATTTTGTTGATAAATGTTGATTAGTGCAATGATGAATTCAACAACATAGATATGAGATGTAATCTTCAATTTACAAATTTTTTGTAACTTATTACAAACTGATTCATTTAAGATGTCTTTTGTAAAAATTCTTAACATTTTCTAAAAAGTTGATTTAAGACAAATAACCCAAATGCATGCAAGCATACACCCAAAAGTTTGTTTTAATAAATCTAAATGTTCAATACACACTCTATGTTCTATAATAAATCATAAAAAATAAAATTTGGATTTAGAGAATTTACCAATTGACTTTGATACGCAAAACATGTTCTTTTAGAATATTACTTTGTTGTTAGTGATCCCACTTTACTCCAACGTGCTTTTGGAGGTTTATGTTACCTAACCCTCCATAATTAGCTTTCAAACAAATGTGTTTGTTGATGAGAAGTAGACTAGTGATGAATTCTAATATTTGCAACAATTATTTCAACCTTAGGCATTAAATGTCAGCAATTTTGCTAATATCATCCAACACCAAATGTCAAGGTGAACATCAGTTATTAACCAAATTTCTACTAAAAAACTTGGAATTGGTATGGAGATTGTTCACCACGCACTAAATAGTATCCAACATGAACATTAACCCTTAAATGTCCCTAGGGCATAGTAGATATTTTGCCATATAATTGTCATTTACTACCATTAAGAAGTTTTAATTTGGGATCTCAAATAACTCACTAGGACTGCATTGATCTATATTCCAACTTCTTTGTTGATCTCAATTGTAGCAAAGGTGTGACTCCATTTCAAATACAAGAAAAGCACCTTGTATTTTACTAGTCGCAATAGCATGCTCAAACATTTAAGGGTTAATTGTCAACTTGAGAATTAGAGTGAATTACATGAAGGACAATTAATACTAAGGTACGTAGCAACACCCATAATCGTGAAACTGAGGGCTTTGAAGTAGGAAAATCAATTGATAAATTTTGAAAAAAATACTTTTGAATAAGCAAGAAGAAACCAAAAATATAGGCAATAGGCATCAATTAAAAAGTCCATCCAGTTGAAATTGGGAAATGCCGGATTCCAGCCCGTGAAACTAAAATTCCTCCCCAAACACTAAGCGGTTGTATGTACTTCTTTTACCAAGTAGGATGCATACTTTTTACACATTCGCAGTATTATATATTGCACATCCTCTATGTTCAATAGAGTATATAACTACTCTGATCATACATCCTTACAATATTACATTGATACTGCTACTATATTTCATAAGCTTCTTATAAATCAATTAACCCTATTCCTTTCTAATTCCACTTACAATGTTTTTGGCATGTATTGTGGGAGGTGTTTCTAATTTTTTTTTTGCATGTTGGCAACAAATTTTTAGTAAACCAATACCCCTTGGATGAAATAGCTTTAGTGTAATTATGAAACTTTAGTTCCAAAAACGCTAAACATTGTTGGTATATAACATTCAAAGATTATGTTACAAAGTGTTTCTTCATCTTGGACCTGGTAGCCCCTTCACACAATGGTGTTTGCATGCTGTGTGGCTATGAGTTCCGGTTTGCTTGTTCCTTGTACTTCGAGGTTCACCTCCACCATGAGGACCAAAAGGAAAAGGACCATGGGGGCCTCCTTGGAATTGGAGAAGTCTTCTTGGAATTGCAAAGTTTTTTTCAATTGTTGCTCCAAGGGCACTTGTTATAACCAACAATGCCATCATCAAAATCATGAGACCAAGACTTAAGATGGCTCTTGGCTTAATGCAATCAAACCACGCCATGAGTGTAAGAAGTCAAAATAGTTGCAAAAAATATATTTTGAAACATGTATAGAAGTTGGAATGTGTGTGTATGTATATATATAGAACTTGAAATACATGTGACAACTATAACCTATAGAGAAGCATATATGATTGAACAAATATAACAAAATCTATCCACTTGGTTGACTATTTATATCTCAAGATAGGTAGTAAAAGTAAAGTATGTTTGGATAAATTTAGATTCAAAAGACAAAGCAAAAGAACCAAAAGAAAAAATTAATGTAAAATGGTTTGAAAGTAGAATTCTTGAATTTGTGATTATGAAAAAAGTTACTAAGAAAGCAAAAGCGTAGATAGGCTTTAAACCTTTTACTTTGATAAATGTGTCTCAAATATTCATTTTAGGTTTGGAACACAAATTACGGTCTAAGTCATTCTCACAGGGACGTCATGCAGAAATAAGCTTAAACAGCATTAGTTAGTACCATGCTAGCACAATTCACATTTTTCATTGCAGCAAAAGTCATGTATGATGATTCTCAACTTTAATTTGAAAAAGCTTTTGTCATCAAAATTCAAAACCAAAATGAATTTCAATGTTTGTTGCTTTTCTTCTCAGTCTCTTGAGGTGAAAGTAATAAATCTGTTAATATGAAGTACTTCTAGATTCAACTTTTGAAATCTAAATTGTTACTTCTATATGAGATCCCTCAAAATTTCAACCAGTATGAGTACAATACAATGCATGGCACTGTTATAAACTATATCAAGACTTTCATTAGTATCAATACCATAAGGATAGTGTTCTATATAGATTTTTATTTTATTTTATTCATTTTCAATATCGTTTTTTGTAAGGGATATCATATTTCTATATTTGTACTCCTAATGGATGAATTTTGAATTACGCTTGAATTCCCTTGAATAAGGAAGGTACAAGATATAAGGTAGCAACACCCATAAGCATGAAACTAAGGGTTTTGGAAAAGGAAAATCAATTGATGAACTTTGAAAAAAATGTTGTTGAGTAAGCAAGAGGAAACCAAAAATATGGGCATCAATTTAAAAGTTTCAATTGTAGGCATTTGTTCACAAAGATTTTTCAAAGTTCAAGATCACTCAAAATATACAATTGTGTGTAGGAGATGCTAAATAAGACTCTAAATAAAGCTATCACTATGCTCATATGCTTGAAAAACTAGCTTGAACTTTTACTTAACCCTTGAGTGCCCCACATGCCAGAATGTGGCCTCTCCATATTTGACGATTTGTTGTCTTTGACTATTATAATCTTTTGATCCATGCAACAAAAACTTCCCAAATTTTCATACATATGCAGACCCTAAGCCTTATGCAATATCAATAACTAACTCTTCCATATGTTGTTTTTGAACTTGTGGTGCCAAATTGTTTGCAATGAGGTCTAACACTGCACGAATTTGGGTTGGGCGCTCATGGGTTAAATAGTGAGATGAAGCACCCATAACCGTCGTGAAAGATGACAAAATACCATGCTTGGGGTACTTGAATGGTGTGTTCACCTACTTTGTTTAATTACTCATGGTATTGCAAAACTATTTAACGTCATCCATTGAACCTATTTCCAAGCCCATTAATTAGCATTCAAATGCGTTGCACTTGTCACCATAACCACTATCTTGTCACACTAAACCATTAGTTTGTCACCCATAATCAATAACCACTATCTTATCACCCTAAACCATTACTTTGTCATCCATTACCAATTTTTTTGTATCCTTCAATCATGAGACCAAAAACACAAATAAAGGGTGCAAATGTAGGTCATGTCCATGAAGACAATCATGGTTAAGGGTGTGAATTGCTACCTTATATGTATCTCAACACTAAGGCCTGGTCTAGATTAGCAATTAGACAAAACAAAAAAAGTGACTCCCCGTCCGGTCTTTCATCCTTTAGAGCACTTCCATGTCATCCAACAATGTTGGAGAAAAAAGTTGCTACAAAGTAGGAGTGTTCCTCTATTGGACAAGTTTGGAGCCACCCTCATAGCAAGCCCCAAAAGTTCACTATCTTGTCTAGACATGACTACAAGGGAAACATGTCAATTTTGACATTTTTTTGTCAATTTAGACATGTCAATTTGGTCATTTTTTTTGCCACTTTGAACAATTTTTAATGTCAAATTGGACACATTTAGTCAATTGAGATGTGTCACTACATGCAATTTTTTCTTGACATCATGACGTGACTATATTGGTTGGCTACATGACACAAGTTAAAGTACTAGACAAACCCTAAGTGTGATCACTTTTAGTGTACAAAACTCATAAGGTAAGAGCACCCATTACCAACATTTCACGTAATGGCGTCACTCTCTACACATGGTAATCATTATGTAACTTATATCTAAGTACCCCATATATAGCTTATCATTTTGATCAACAATAATAAGCTATCTATGATGCACCTAGATTTAAATTCTAGAATGACTACCTTGTATGTAGAGTGATGCCATTAGATACAATGTTGGTACACTGCAAGGGAAATTGTCCAAAATGACAAAAATATGTCCAAATCAACATGGCTAAATCTACAGAAATTGTCCAATTTGACAATATTTTTGTCATTTTGGACACATTTAGTCAATTTGGACATGTCAATTAGGACACAATTTCTTGTAGTGGTAATGGGTGCTCCTACTTTATTTCAACTTATGAGGCTTGATAATTTTGTCCCGTTGCTAAGGTAGAGGGCTCTAAAATGGTGCACTTCTAAGAATGGTTAACATGCCTCCCTAGACATTGGTGGTAAGCTTACATGTGAAAAAATTAAATAAGGTAGAGGGTTCTAAAATGGAGCGAGTTTTAAAATGGTGCACTTTTAGGAATGGTTGACATTTTCCCCTCAAATATCTATTACTGTCATTGATGAGTTAGGTGGGCATAGTTATAAGCTAGTCTCACCTAACTCATCAATGACAGTAGTAAATATGTGAGAGGAACATGTCAGCCATTCATAGAAGTACACCATTTTAGGGCCCACTCCATTTTAGAGCCCTCTACCTTAGTCTGAACCGGGTTCAAATTTCTCATTATCAGTGTACCGCACTTCGTACGAACTAGCCTTGATCAGAAAGTCAGGTCTCTTCGTCACCGTCTTCTTTTCATTCATCCACTCATAATTACTCATCTATCCATTGGGATGCAAGCTCTTCTAGTTGCCCGCACTTGCATTTCGCGCAGCTTTGACTACCATCGGTGCGTGCCCGTTGTCGCTACCCTCCCCTCTTCCATCGTCTCTCAATTGTCCCCGAGCATTCCGATCAATCCAGCATGTACTCACCACACTCTCACTGACACCCCCTCATTCCGATCCCATTCCAAATTTGGGTTTTTTCGATACACAGACCACCATGGAGGGCCCGTCGACCAATCTGAAGGAGAAGTTCAGCGTGTTCGGGGAGAAGCTGAAGCTGGGGAGCGGCGAGCTGAGCCGCAAGATGACGGAGCGCATGTCCACAGTGAGCGAGAAGATGAAGGAGCTGTTCCAGGTGCCCACACAAGCCGACAAGCTGGTGGAGGACGCGACGGGGGAGAATCTGGAGTTCGCGGATTGGGAGAAGAACCTGGAGATTTGCGACCTGGTGAACCTGGACAAAGTGAGCGGGCAGGACACCGCCAGGGCTATTAAGAAGCGGATTATGTTCAAGAGCACGCACGTGCAGTACCTGGCCTTGACTTTGCTGGAGACGTGTGTGAAGAACTGCGAGAAGATGTTCTCCGAAGTGGCGTCGGAGAAGGTGTTGGATGAAATGGTCAAGATGGTGGATGATCCTGCTTCTCCTTCCGAGAATCGTGAGAAGGCGCTCAAGTTGATCGAGGCGTGGGGTGAGTCCACTGACGAGCTTCGGTATCTGCCCATTTTCGAGGAAACCTATAAGGTTAGTTCACAACCCTAAGTCTTCACCCCCTGATGTCCCTTTTTTAGGTTTAGGGGAAATTTTTATGAATGCCCCTGAAGTTTTGCCATGTTTGTATAGATACCCGTGAAGTTTGCCATGTTTGTATAGATACCCGTGAAGTTTGCCATATTTGAATAGACACCCCTGCTTTTTCAGAAATTGCACAAATACCCTTGGACCATCATAATTTTCATGTGTTTGTTTTAGGGGAAAATTTCATGGGTACCCTTGAAGTTTGTTTGTAATATTTACATAGATACCCCTGCTTTTTCAGAAATTGCACAAATACCCTTGGACCATAATTTTCAGGTGTTTGTTTTAGGGAAAATTTCATGGATACCCCTAAGTTTTGCCATATTTGTATAGATACCCCTGCTTTTTCAGAAATTGCACAAATACCCTTGGACCATAATTCTCAGGTGTTTGTTTTGTTGTGCTTGTCACTTCCCTTCTTCCTTTGTGCATATGTTGCCTCTTTTTTGTTTCATTACATTCCTTTCTTCAACACTGGTCATGAAGAAAATATGGGCACAACAAATAAATGCCTAAAAATTATGGTTCAAGGGTATTTGTTTAATATCTGAAAAAGCAGGGGTATCTATACAATTATGGCAAACTTCAGGGGTGTCTATGAAATTTTCCCTTTGTTTTATTACGCAAGCTACTTCTTTCATGACCAATGTTAAAGCAAGGAGTGCAATAGAATAGAAAAGAAGCAGTGCAGCGTGCACATGCACATTAGAACAAACGCCTGAGAATTATGGTCCAAGGGTATTTGTGCAATTTCTGAAAACGCGAGAGTTTTAGACTACAATATTGAAATCTCTGTTGAGCTCTAACGCCCCTGGATTGTAGTTCAAACTAAAGCTTGGTGCAGATGATGTAACTGCAGTATTTTTTTTTTCTCTCTTTGTTTTTGCAGAGTTTGAAATCCAGGGGAATTAGGTTTCCGGGCCGGGACGAGGAGAGTCTTGCACCGATTTTCACCCCGCCGCAATCCGTGTCGAGGTCTGCAGGGTCGGAAGCGTTGTATGGAAGTGGTGGTGCCCACGCTCAACCCCCCAGAGATTTGAGTGCTTCTGTAGGTCACGACATGAGGTTCGAAGTTACCAAGGAGGTTGTCGACGTGGCACGGAACAGTGTCGACCTTCTCAACACAGTTTTGACTTCGTCTCCACAACAGGAAGTTCTCAAGGTGGGTTGCTAATCCACATCATCCACAACTCTTTCGCAAGATCCAAGTCTTGGATCAATCCCACTCTTAACTACAAGAAAATAGTGTCCAAATTGACACGTTCTGTCCAAATTGACAAAAAACTATCTGAATTGACACATTCTGTCCAAATTGACAAAGAATGTCCAAATTGATACTGTTCTCTTGTATATCTTGTTAATACTTACACTCGGTTCAGACTAGTGACTGGACAAAATCATCTCAAACCTCATTGGTTGAAATATGAGTTTTGTCCACTCAAGCGTTCACACTTAGGATTTGTCTAGTACTTCAACTTGTCATGGCATCAATCAATATAGCCACATCAGCAAACAAGGTAGTGAAGGTTTGGGGCTTGCTATGAGGGTGGCTCCAAACTTGTCCGGTAAAGAAACACCCACTACTTTGTAGCAACTTTCTTCTCCAACACTCTTTGATGGATGACGTGGAAGTGCTCTAGAGGATGAAAGATTGAATGGGTGCCATTTTTGTGTTTTGTCTAGTTGCTAGCTTGAATTGGATCCATGCCAAAGAGTTTGTCCCTTGGACAACAAAAAAATACTTTGTGGGATGGAAAAAAGCCATTTTTTCTCTGAGTTCTTTTATAGAAGTGATCATAGATACATGGTCCATCATGGAAGGCAAAAAAAAAACAACCTTGCTAAATGCACTCATATTTTTGGGTAACCCAAATTGTGAAAAGATTCACAAACACATTGTTTAGGTTCAATCTTGTCCTTCTTACAATTTTCATGAAGGCATCATACACTGTTGACTTCTGCAACTTTTGGAAGCAATATTGTTATAGATGAGCTGCCACACCATTGCCACACCATTGTAGAGCAACTGTAGAGGGGCAGTTACGGGCAGTTACGCTTACCAGCCCGGCATTTAAGGGTTAAAAACAGGTTTAGGGCTAATGCAGTTGTTGTCGACCGTGGTGCAGGAGGAGTTAACAATGACATTAGTAGAGCAATGTCGGAGCTCTCAGTTCAAAGTGCAGAGGATCATTGAGAGCACAGGCGATGCTGATCCCGTCCTCTTCGAGGCTCTGAACGTGAACGATGACCTGCAGCGTGTTTTGACAAAGTATGAAGAAATGTTGAAAGGAATTCCTGCCGAACAACAGCAACAACAGCAGCAACAGGAGCAACAACAAGTTCAGCCGGTAGCTCATGTGCAAGCTTTGGAAGAGGAGGATTCTCACCATGTTTCAGAGGAAGAAAATTCACTGGTGCGGAAACGTGAGACGAAGCTCAGTGCGCCTCCCACCACTGCTCACGACGACGCTGCAATAGCCGATTTGGATGAAATGATCTTTGGCAACAGACCCGCCGAAGGGAGTAACCATTCTCAGACGCCTAAGCGGCAAAACACAGAAGATATGATCATGTTTTAGGCTCTTTTGCTTCTCCGTTGTAGCTACTTTTTCTGTTGCACATTTGTATGTGCTAAGTGCTGGATTTTGAAAACTTTGGTTGGTTTAGCTTTTTGGTGGTCATTGGTAGTGGATCTGCATTGACAGTGCCTCAATTTTACCTCAGATGGAAGCTTTTTGTTGTCGTCAATTGGATCCATTTGTAGTTTCTCTTGTAGGTAATACAACATTGCATTGAAATAGAATGTGTGTCTTTGGCTATGATGAATGTTTGTTTTATGCTAAGATTGTTTTGTAGTTTGAAATTGTGGGCCATGATTTGATTGTGAGTACTGGATATGCTGGTCTTGTTTATATTATAGCAAGTACGTAGGCTACGAGAGGCTATATCCTTGTAGCACTTTGGCTTGGTTTTTGAGTAAGGTATGTATTCAAACTCCTTCAAGGCATTTTTTTAAGATGCAAAGCATCCTCCCCTCTGGACCAGAACCAACAAAAAGGTTCGGAGATGTGACAATCTTGTTGTTTGTGGTAGAAATGTATAGAATGCTTGATGTAGAGTTGAGGACAAAAAGGTCATCCCTTGCTTAGACCCTTCCCATACAGTTAATTCCTCAATAGATTAAAATTTAAATAAAAAGTGGAAATAAAAGGTATTAAAATTTGACGTGTAAACTATTGCTGCACCACACTTTTAGCATTGCCAAGTGCAATTTTGCACATACAACTTTAATTGAGTATGCCATACTTAGTAAGGTTCATGACACGCTCTTGACTCTAAATTATTAAGTGCTGCAACTCAAGCAGAGGCCTTATGGCTCGAGGATAGATTGGTATTAGATTTGTGGTAGGATTGTGTAGTGATTTCAAGAATTTTCTTAACACCACTTCTCCTTCTTTGATGACCTTTAAATTCTAACACCATTTGTTTTCCTATCTTAAATTTCAAAGTATGTAATTAGTTTTGATTTTGATAAGAAAATTGATTGTGCACAAGGTAAAGAATCTAAACAAGGAACAAGTATTTTTATCCCAGTCTCTTATATCGATAGTATAATTGCAGGCATCAAAAATGTTTATTGTGTATATAAATGTTAAGAGTTAGCAATTTTAATTTACTTTCAAATGTATGAAGCAATTGCCATAAACTATGAATTTCCCTATACGAGTTAGTGTTCACAAATGCGACTAAAGTCTGCAAAACCTCTACCTAAAAACCATGTTGCTAGTGTTAAATTTGAAATTTAGCACATTTAAACCTTAACAGTTTATCCACCAAAATGTTAAATGTAACATGAAGACATCCCATAGAAATATTGGTCACAATTTATGAAAAACGTAAAACGGGTTATGATTTATTCAAAAACATATTTATATTATAATCATCTATTGATATAAACAATGAGAGTTTCTTCATATGGTGCAAGACATCATAATCCAATAGAAACTTAACAATCATATGAGTTGTTCATAACACCCCTAAGTAAGTCAAATAAATTTGCAACTATAAGCAAGAGGGTCTTAGGATAGAAGTTACAAAACAAATTGGAGCTATATTGCCAAAACAAAATATTGATATTCATAGTCAGCAACTATTTGACAATTTTGGCCAAAATTTTGTTGAGTATGATGTCTTGCACTATATAAACAACCATGTCCATTGCCCACATGTACATGTTTCTTTAGAAGAAAAGGTCAAATGTAAATATAGCATTTTTGTGGATACATTGTTCAATGTAGTTAACAATTTGAGCTATTCATAAAAATCACATTTAGGATAGCTGGGACAAGGGTATCCCTAAGTATCTTCCACATTACTTCAAATTGCATTAAGTTGTGAGTACTTGTGTTGTTTTGAATAATGCCCATTCATTGGATACTTGCAAGTCAGTTATTGGTGCAATCAGTTTATCACCAAAATCTAGTTCTTTTAATTGCTCGCTGACAAAACTTCATTGAATTTGTTCTAAGGTAATTGTTTTTGCATTCTCTCTCCTATTTATTTATATATTTGTGACATGTAAGTAGCAGGGTTTTTTTTGGGTTTAGGCGTGAGTGCTGACTTGCCTGCAGGGCAGTAATTTGGGCAGCCCTGGTGGCTTTTTTAAGTTTTTAAGTTCACATTTTTGTTTTCAAGGCAGTGGCTTCAAAAAAAATTTAGAGCCTTCAAATTCTGGGTCTTTGGCCACTTATCATTTTCATTTGTTGAGTGCTGTGGCCTTGTTTTATTTGAGAATGGGATTAGTTTGGCTTCAAAGTTTAAATTCATGGCTTTGTTTAGGCTTCCTTTTTTGGGGAGGGGGGAATTATGGAGACATGGAGGCAACAAAATGCACATATAGAACATAGAAATGGCAATGAAATGCAGAGGCAGAACATGGAAATTGCAATTTCAGTCAAATTTGTGGACCAAAATTTCTGTTACAACAAGTTAGGACTGGAAGGGTTAAACTTCAAGGAAAATACTAGTCCCACACTCTTTGTTCCAAGTAACAAAGCAAGTTTAGAGGCTTCCATTACAATTTACAAGTGAGAAAGCACGTCTGCCTTACAAGTAACAAAGCAAGACCTCTTATTTGCAATATAAGTAAGATAGCATGACCTTTGAACTTCACAGTTTTAACAAAGGACCTCTTAGGACCTCCAAACTTGTAATACATTCCTCCAGCTTCCTTGGCTACCCATGCCACCTGCTACACAAGTAGTACGAAATGACCTTAAACTTCAAGTAAATCACTTGAGCCTCCTGCGGCTCCACAAGTAGAAGAAACATGACTTGCAAAACAAACACAAGGACTCCAATGCTTGATTTAGTTCCACGCTTGCAACATTCCTAGCAGTTTAGGGATTAGGAATCTTTACCTCATATGTAGACAGCTTATCATGGAAGAAGCTCACTTTAGGGTTTTTGTCAGTGCACAATAACATTGTCTTCTACCCATCTATAGCCAACCACAAACAAGATCCAAGCAACAACCTCAAGAAAAGGAAAGAACACAATACAGGATCCATAGAAACACTACAGCAAAGTCTGCACATTAACTGAAATCATAGGTGCAATAATAGTGGAAATAGAATTTTGGTGCATCTAAGTAGAAGTGAAATACAAATGCAATGAAAAATCGTGTGGATCTAAGAGACTATCACCTGCTGCGTAACCTAGCATGAACTATCTCTCCTATCTGCATTCAGGCTACTACCCACTAACTCCACCATCTGCAAGTCTGTTTATCAGTACTATAGAACCCACTTAGTCCAAAACAAAACAATTGTCTCATGCTAGAACACTGTAACGCTGTCGATTAGTTGCTTTCAGCCACTGCTGGAAGCAATCATCATACGGGAAAGTCTGCAAGGTAAAGAGACTTTGGCAATGCATGCCTACAACCACACTAAGGTGTTGATTCAACCTATTCTGGAGCCTATCCTTTAGGAAGGACAAGGCAGAGAAAGTGCGCTTGTCTACAACACTCCCAAGAACGTGGACCATAGGGATGTGTGCTAATTTCATATACTCCCCAAAATGCTTGCCAAGGGCTGTATTTGCATCCAATGTCCTCCAGAGCTTTGTGAGGGGGTCACCAACTGGTAAGCTAGAGCATTCAAAGGCGGCATTTCCATTGCTGCGTGAGCATTAGCAATCATTGCTATCTTGAAAAGCGGTTGCTCAGCCTCCAACTTGAATTTATTGAGCACAAGTGGTACTAGGCATTTTGCCTCTCCATCCATGATCATCTTAGGATCGCAGTAGAAGTTCCTTATCACCTCTAAGTGTTTCCGGAAGCTTGCATCACAGTCCCCTTGCAGCCAATATTGGGGGTTAGGAAACCTTTCAGTCATTTCCTCCAGCAGCTTCACCGCTGCCTCTGCCCAGCTCAAAACAACATTCAAGTAATTAGTATGATGCTATCTAAGGCTGTACAAATCAAGGATTTCAGAAATTTCATTCTAGTAAAGGTGAACAAAATGAAAATCCTCAAGTAAATAGCTGAATGAGAAAGTGAAACTAGAACAAAGGAAGGAACGTACCTTTGCAATTGGTTTGAATTGCAACCACAATTCTAGCATAAACCTTGCAATTGACCATGTTCCCCTCATGCAAGGCATATAGGGACTCTCCGCCTACAACAAATGTTAAGTTCTCGCATGGATAATTCATGTTTGCCTTCCATTTCATGAGGATTTGCTCGTGAGAGCATTGAACCACTTGATTGAAAGCGTGGAACTTGTCTTTGCGAAGGCAATGTCAGCATGCAAGTAATAACTGTAGAGGCTGCTCTGGCATGTGCCGAGAGCCCCCACAAAATCATAGATAAACGCATCACGTTTTTGAGCCTAGAGAATTAGTGTATCCAAAGCCTCAAGCACGGATAACATGGTGAACATCCCTAGCAACACATATGGGTCCATTAATAAAGCAAGGTTGGCTTGCATTCACAAGAGTACACTCGTTAGAACTAAAAGAAGACAAGCAGGACAAATAATACAAGCACGCTAAGACAAGTTAGGGTTCATTACCTAAAATTTACATGAATACAAGTAAATAGAAAACTTCAAGAAAGAATGTGAGAAAAACTTAAAAGAAAACTAGGTGGAGCAGAGAGGAAGTAAAGTACCCTAGCTTTTTGGCCCCACTTCTTGTCATCGTTGTTTGCAAGCATTAAGGCAATAACACCCTTATACTTAGCCAGCAGCCGCTTTATTGGGCCAATGCAACTCAACCATTGAGTCTTAACATTCTTCAACATCTTTAGGCCCTTTGACTCAAGCTGCTGGGCCAGATTTTTGAATTCCGTAGCCTTCTTTGGAGAATAGGCAAATCACGCATGAGTCATGCGGAGGACTTCCTCAACAGCGTGCATCATCGACAATGAAGACAAAGATTGCATTGCTAAATTAAGATGATATGTTCAGCAATGGATATTAGTTGCATACAAAGTAAAGCACTCCTTGATTTGTGTCGTCACACCGGTCTTCAAGCCCTGAAATGTGCTGATCCCATTCGCTCCAAAGCACATGAGCTTCTCATGCAAATCCCCACTTGCCACACCCCCTCCAGAAAGCACGGCATTAGTAATCACAAAGGTAAGCTTATTAGCTGTAGCCCCATCAGAATCCATCTTTTGGATCGACAAAAGCAAGGGCACTCGGCACCAGTTCACAACCACGTAGGCGTGAATGGCTAGCCAGCTTGTATTATTGCAAGCTGTGGTCTTGTCTGCTGATATGGCGAAGTAGGTGGCGCCAAAAATTAAGCTCTTAATACGCTAAGTAACAAAATCATACATATGCTCCACCATTGTCCACCCCGAATCATCCGCCCAGTGCTTGCGTGGAAGTTCTGGCACTTCCAGAAACTCGTACAACTCAAAATGCGCCTCAAACTCCGTCATCGGCCTACCGCTCGCCAGCAATTGAAACAATGTTGCAAATTAGACGGGCTTCCTTTGGGATTCACCAGTGTTGCAACCCTTGATGAGTTTGCGGACTGTGGCAGGGCCACGAGTCGCGTGCAGCACCATACATTTCTTGTGAATGTTGCGGCCGCCGTGTTTGGAAACGGTGTCCCACTTTGCAGCCATTAAAATGGCTTTCTCCTGTACTGCAGAGCACGAAGTGCAGCAGACCAAGTGCCTCTATCCATCTTCCGCTAACACCAACTCACTCTAGGGTTCCTTTGCCGCCCAATTGTTGTGAAACTTGTACTAGAGGTTGTAATTTTTTTTTAATTTCAACAAAGTGTTGGCGGTGGACGGGTTTGCAACACTTGCCCCCTTTGACTTCACCTTCTCACTCTTTCTCTTTTTGCCACCCCAAGCTGGAGGGTCCATGAAGACCTCATCGTTTGAATCAAGCATGTGCGTAGTTGCAAGAAACACTTCACTATTTTGTCTCAAACACCCTTAGTATTGGGAGTACTAGTAGTACTACCGAGCTTTTGGAATAATTTAAAAAAAATAAAAAATAAAAACACAAAAAACTTGTAAAGCATTGAAAATAGCATACTTGTGAAAATTCAAACCTAGGAAAATTTTATTCTAAAAGTTATGCGCAAAACAAAATTACCTCAAAAAGCCAATTTCTTTCTTGCTTTTTAGAAAATAGTAAAATAATTCAATAAAATAAAATAAAAACTGGCCATTTGCAAACTCATTAAACGCATTCACATGGTACAATTGCTTTGTCGAGGAACTTCTTTGTATTTTGCCAATGAAGGAGATAGGATGCCCACTTTGAGACAATGTAGATGCCATGGAATTTATAATTTTGCAAAACCCTTCTACAAATGCATGTAAGCATGCTTCATAAACAACATCTCTGATTATAGTCCTAGAAAAGCTTTTTTGGACCCAAAATAGTACTAAAAACCCCCAAAATGGCCAAAGTAGACACCTATTTGGGGGCTGTTTAAAAATAGTAAAATATTTTTAAAAAAACCATAAAATTATGGAAGGTCTATAACTATGACATGTACCTTCTTCTGAAATTTCAACTTAAAAAAACTTGCTGCGCAAAAGCCAAAAAGCACGTGCAGGAGGTAAAGGGGACAAGAAATAGTACAAGTGTTTCTTGCAATCACCCATGTTGTCGTCGCTCAAGTCCACTTCCAACTCTGAATTGGAAAGACCCTCCTCTTTGTCGGACAGAGGGACAATCGCAGGGGACGACAAAATTATCTTTGTGTCACCAAATCTAGAGTTTCCAACGTTTGTTTCTGTCAATTGCACATCCAACCCCCCCCCGGAACACCTCCCATGTTGACGCAATCTAGAGGGCCGCGATTAAAAGAATTGCGACTGGACATAAAGTAACTTCTCATTGTTGCGCCGGATCACGCTCTCTTCCTCACCTCTGCTTTGAGAGCGCGTTTGGATTGCTGCGCCTTGCGTTCAGCCGCCTTGGCTTCATTTTTCAGACGCTCCAACCTGCGTTTACGCCTCTCCGCCACCTTCTTCTTTGCCCTTGATGGCTCCTTTGCAGTGACAACAACAGCAACATCCATAGAAGCCAGAGTGGAGTCCACCATCTGCACCAAAATTGAAACACTTGCCAACCCACCAAAACCCTAGACCCAATGCAATTTCGGCAAGGAAGAGCGCAATGCACAGGAACCCAAGACATAGGAAACGAAAAACCTGAATTCAATGCAATTGAGTGAGGGGATTGAGTAAACCGTAGCAATTAACCAAATTGCCAACACCCTCCATTGCATTTGCAGCAGGGACCCTCTTGAAGACTGCAACACCCTTCTACTACCTCGCAATTGAAGGCATGACATAGGACCAAGAATTTCACAAACGGTAATCGCAAATTGCCAATTCTAAACTTCAATGTACAGCCCTACAAAACCGCACCCTACTAACGCTGGATGTGAATGCAGTACGCAGAGAACTTGTTGGCAATAAGATGCAATAACGCAACGTGGAGTAGGCTTCACTACAAATTCAAACGCAGAGGAATTGGCGCGTACATGTGTAAATGCAACGGCAAGGTGGTGCTGAGTATGCTCAAGAGTGGGAGAGAAGGTGGCGACGAAGCATGAAGGAAAGGAGATGAAGATGGCAACTTCTGAAATGAAACTAGGAAGTACTGATGAATGTGTGGCTATTGACAAGTTGCGCAACGTTGTGGAGGTCGTGGGGGAGGTGGTGACGTTGGGGTCGCGTCGTTGCCGACTCCGCGCTCAAACGGCCTTGAGGCCCTAAATTGTGGGCAGGTTTAGGCAATTTTTGCCCCACAACCGCCCAAAATTTTCTGTAGGCCTGGTGCTGCCCAATAATTTTTGGTGCAAACGAGCACCATATTGCCAAAAAAAAAAACGCTAGTAAGTAGGAGGTTCTAAAAGAGTGCAAGCTCTAAAATGGTGCACTTCCTCAAATGTAGTCTAATTGTACATGTTGATTTTCATAACCCTTCAATAATGTATAGATAGTGTACATTTGAGGAGGTGGATTATTTTAGAGCCCTATGCCATTTCAACTTCAAAATTTCATTATTAATTCTACAAAGTTCCAAAAAATATGAAACAACTTGATTTAGATGCTAGTTCCTCTTGTCCTTCAAGGAAAATTTACTAGATTTTTAAAGAAGTTTCACCTCCCCAAAATTCAATTTCAGCCCTTAGATGGTCTATTCATGAGCCTCCTACCTTACCACCAATGTTCGAGGAAGTTTTGAGCTTCCACAATAAAAATCTTATATTTTTCATTTTCAACTGGTTTTTTTTCGTGCAAGCACTGGATATTGCCTATGTATTTGAAATATGACTAGACATCTCCAAAAAAAATAGTCAAATTTTTATCCAATAGATTCATATTTCAACCGATTATTTTGGAATTTCATTTGACTAACTTTCTATTATATATTGGATCTCCCCGCTCAGTGTATTATTAGCTGCCATGACCAAGTTCATTAGGAAAAATATGGGGCCGCAATAAGGCCTTGAGTTTGGGGGGGGGATCCCTAGCCATGGGAATCCAATTCCTAATAAAATCATGCGCAGTTTGACGTTAGCTTTCTTGATTTTTTTCATTAAAAAAAATTATATATATATATATATATATATATATATATATATATATATATATATATATATATATATATATATATATATATATATATAAAATTATTTTTTCTATAACTTTTTTTGATTTTTTGATTTTTTGGATTTTTGGATTAATTTCTTGTGGCCATCAGAAGGGTTGGTTCCCCACATTGGGAACAAAAAAAATGGAGGGCTAGAATTGTTTATAAAGGCCCTATTGAGACCCCATATTTTTTCCTAATGCTAGCAAGAAGCAACTAGAATGATTGTACCTAGCATTATTGCTTGGGTTTGCACCCTCAACCAATAAGGTGAGTCTTCATTTCTCTCATCCAATCAAGTGATTGAGCTTAATTTTCAAATACTAGTATGTGTTGAACTCTAGATTTCATGAACCCCAATCCTACCTAGTTTTGACATTGGCTATCCTAACACCAAAAATACTGGACAAAAGATAGATGAAATTGTCAATTCCCTCAGAAAGATACACCATGTTTATCAAATTTAGGATGAGGCTTACAAATATTGGTAGATTTTATGAATGAAAGTGCACAAATCCTTGGGTACATGGAGCTTGACCAACAAAAAATACAAAAGAAAATTCCATGGAGAACTGCATAAATATGTACTACCCATAAAATTATACCGTGGATAGAAAATTGTTGTATCTTCCACAATGCTATTGAAAATAATTTTCATATTTTTTGCTATTAGTATCATTGAAAATTTCACCTTATGTATTGGAAGTATGGAAGTTGTAGAATACCCATTTTTGAATACTGACGTAGCCACATGTATTTTATGATAATCTCCAAGTCAAATTGAGTACTACTAGGAATAGTTAAATTTTCTATTAATTGAAAACTAGTCTATTTAGTTAAATATGGCATTAGAACTTAAGTGTAACAATTGTTCCTAATAATGCATTTTAGGAGAACATCTTTGATTATTTGAATTTTACTACAGTGTATGTGCTTTAACCTCTGAAGGGCTCTTGGCCTTTGGCCTCTAGAGCTATCAATGCTATCAAATACTATTGCAATCAATATTCAGAAGTTTTAATTAATTGAAAATTTAGTCTTACAACCATACATATAGAAGTCTTATATGATGGTGGGTGCATAAAAAAATTTGGAAAGCCCTCTGAGCATCTCAAATACGTATGTACATATGGCCATACATATGAGCGCAAAGAGCTTTCTTGTTATTCAAGGGTTAACCCTTGAACGACAGGAAGGCCCTTTGCGGCCAGTACAATACGGCATATTTTTCTTGTATTTGGAATGAATCCACACCTCTATTACATTTGAAACCAATAAAAAAGTTGGAGAATAGATCAATGCAGTTCTAGTGAGCTACTTGAGATCCCAAATTAAAATCCCTTATTGGTAACAAATGACAATTATACGTCAACGTAGATACTATGCCCTATGGGCGTTTAAGGGTTAAACAATTTTGGTAGAGTTCAAAAAAATCGATTAGTTTTTTGTTGAGAAATAGTAAAATGAAATTGAAGGGAATATCCAGTCAGAAATTTGATATTCCAAAGTAAGTGAAGTTACTGAAAATGCCATCTCAAATTATGGATGAAATTAATATATTTTGAATAAATATAATTTGCATTTGAACAAACAAAACCATATTCAATCCATGTTCTACGAAATTATGAATGTGAGTGACTTCAACATCTCAGTGAAGGTACAATCTAAATAAGAAAAATAAAATAAGAATTCTCAGTTCAGGTCCCAAATAAAATAAATAGCAATTCTATAGGTCTTGCCACAAACCGCAGTCGCAGCAGCGACAGCGTCAACATGCGTCACTATAAATTTCCTTCTATGCAACGTCAACGCCGCCGTCACAGCGACATGCGGATAGCCAGGCAGGCCCAGAGAATTTTAGTATTAATCGAACGTGTGGAAAAAATTCTCCATAAGCTTAGGGCAGCTTCACACTATGGCCAAAGGTCGAGAGGCCGTGGGTCTGCACCAATCACATTGTAAGAAACTCAAAGTTCAACCACTCAACCCTTCACACTAGTGGCCAAATTCTAAAGGCAGTCATTCTCCAAATGTTTACATGGCAGCACTTTATCATCCAAGGTTGACGGTCTCTCGGTAATAGTTTGGGTTAAGCAAAAATGGAGACCCAAACTATGGTTGAGAGGCCGTCACATTGTTTTCACAAAATAATCAAAAGTTTACAAAATCTTGGCTATTGGATTTGAAAGGTCTCATAAATGCTATGGCTTTGGACTTTGGGCTTGGCCTTTGGAGGCTTCACACTATGGCCATTCAAGTTGAGAGTTTGTGGAAGCTCATTGCCAAGAGTTTGGCCTTTGGACTTGGCCTTTGGAGGCTTCACACTAAAGTTGACCAAAGGTGTCAAAAACAATATTTAATACCTATTTTCAGCCCTTTTTGTTGGCCTCTCACCAAAGTTTGGCCACCCAATCCCACGGCCTCTCAACTTGGCCAGTCATAGTGTGAAGCTACCCTTAGTGTGGGATTGAAATCAAGTCGTTTCTCAAAAAATTGGATTGACCATTATTAAATGGTCCAACTAGGTGTTAACAATAGACACGGGTTCAAACATCTAAATTTAGGGAAAATTTTATGGGTGTCCTTGAATTTTGTCATATTTGTGTACTGTGTAGATACCCCTATTTTTTTTTCAGATATTGCACAAATGTTCTTGGACCATAATTTTCAGACATTTGTTTTATTGTGCATGTCACTTCTTTGTTCCTTGTGTGTATGTTGCTACTTATTTGTTCTATTGCACTCCTTATTCTAACATTAGTCATGAATGAAATAACGTGCATAACAAATTAAACATGTGCTTGAAAATTATGATTCAAGGGTATTTGTGCAATTTTTGAAAAACTAGTGGTATCTACACAAATACAACAAGCTTTAAGAGTGTTCATAAATTTCCCCTTAACCCCTAAAGGACCAAACCCTTTTTACTGCCAAAATCATTGAAAATTGCCACTTCTAGGTTTGAGTAAGAAGGTAGGTTATTTTTTTCTTTTTGGAAATCCAATTGGAGGATCTTGCCTTAGACTTGAAGAGGTACTCGTGGGACAAAAATCAAGTCATTCTAGATGGAGAGGGAGATATTTACATCTAAAGTAAAGGGAAGAGGTTTTTTTCTTTGTTGCCAATAAATTTTAGAAGCCTTTGACCACTATTACATGAAATAAATTGCTCTACTCAAAGTTGAGCTTTTATTTTTCCATGTAGGAGATCAAGTCAAGTGTATGTGGGAGAATTTTAAAATCAATTGGAACTATACAACACATGGGGAAAAAATAGTAAGTAAAAAGAATTAGAGAATGAGTCAAAACACTAAATTACTAAAAATTAGATGATTGAAATGAAAAATGCAAATCCCAACGGTTATAATGTTGTAATAAACAATCTACTTCCCTTGGTTTAAATTTTTTCCAAAATATAGAAAATTGAGTAAAATAAAGGACTTCAAAGTGGGCAAGTTTCTAGTTAGGGTACCCAAAAAAGCTGTCCAACTTACAATGTCACTATGTGTTGGTGTGTCAAACACATCCAAGTTTTAATTAGAATAAAGTAAGACCACCAAATGTGGTTTTAGTTTTCTACACTTCTAACGTATCAAGAAAGAAAGTTTGATTACAACCAAAGATTTTTAAGTAGTTTTATTTGATTTTTTAGTCGAAAAAATAAGTTTTGTCACACTTACCTAGAATCCGCAAAATTGAGAATTTAAAATATCAAACAATTTTATTTTAATATAGTTTTTGAATATGACCTACAATTACTTGTGTAGAGTACAAAATAAATTATTTTATCAATAAAAATTTAATAAATTGTGCACTATAATGCTTGCAAATCCCAAAATTCCAGATTTTTTTTGACACCTATGAATGGATCCAAATTTTTTAATAAATTTAATAAAAATTCTTTAGGCATATAAATCTTGATTCCATTGAGGTGCACAATTTATTTTTTCTCATTTTAGGGTCTTTTTACTTGATCAAAAAGAACAAATCAAACAAACTTTGGAGGTTTTAAACAAAAATAACCTAATTAGTGTGTCCAAAAAGTGATACCCCAACCAGATTCTTACCCAAGTTTATTTTAGAGTAGAGAATCCATAACTGCCCGTAAACAAAAACTCCTCATATTATTCATCTCATTGATTGAAATTGAATGATTCAAAGCTTCCCACACATAATAAAGTCTAAAGAACCCATTCCAAATTTTTATTTTAAAAAAACACATCTTTTAAAGAAGTTTTTTGGGTTGCTTGAATTGCCCCTCTTCCCCTAGTTTGGATAAATTATTGCATAACTTCTTTGACAAATGTCAAAATGAAGAAACAATTAGATGCTGACATAGACCTCTAAATTGCCCACTGTCAACAAATGTTTCAAAAAATCACACAAAGTAGCTTATCCAAAGGTACATGCCCAAAATCCTATTTGTCCCCCATAGTGACAATGGTCCTTTAGGGGTTAACACTTGAGTTCCCTTACCCTAAAAAGTTATCTCATGACTCATTGCTTGACCATTTGAAAATTTGAAGACACATACAACTCTCTACTTTCTAAATACTAGGATTTCACATGATTTACAATCTTGACACAACTATTTCATTTTTTCTCATCTTTCTTATTATTGTCAAGCACTCTGAAAAATACATATTGCATTATATAAAGCAATAATTATTGATGATACTTATTATAATACTAGTATAGGCACCCATTAGTTTGACAGGACACAAAATAAATTCAAGCCCAATTATGCAAAACAATTCCCCGGAACTTTTTTTTATACTTTTTATCCAAGTAATCTAGTTTCAAAATTGACCCATGCTAGTAAAATGTATTTCTTTGTTTACAAAACATTCCCTTACAATGAAGCAATTTTTATTTTATACCCACAAAATATTTTACCTATGCATTAAAGAGATCACTACTATTTTCTCACACAAAAATAGATTATTTGTTTTTTGCACACGCAATTTTTTCACCCACACAATAATTATTTATGCAACATTTTTACATTCTTTATTTTTACCCATGCATTCTTTTACCTATGTAGGTTTTTATCCACACAAGTTTTACCCAAGTAAGTTTTTACCCATGTAGGTTCTTACCCATGCAAGTTTCTACCCATGTAGATTTTTACACACATAGGTTCTTATCCAAGTAGGTTTTTACTCAGGCAGGTTTTTATCCAAGTGGTAAAAGGATCACCAATCGTGTTTTTTCTATATATCCACGCAAGTTTTTATCTATGCAATAAAAGGATCATGGTAAAAAGGATCACCATATTGGTAAATTGTATTTTGTTATATAGACATATTAGTAAGTATTAATATAGCGTAAAATGTCAAGAAATTAGTGTGGGGCAACCTAAACGCAATATTTAGTGTATAGTGACCTCCAATAAGTCCTTGGGTTCTTGAAACTAAATCCTTGCGTTAAGAACCCAAGGACTTGTTGGAGGTCACTATACAATACTAGGTGGTATAGTTATTTAATGCTTGTTTTGGCATTCCCAACAAGTTTGTGTAACAAAAAATATAAATGGTATTGTAATCTCATATTGTTGGTATATGATTCTCATACAATCCCAATCAACCATACCAAATTTTGGATACTAAAAGCAAAAATCATATTTTTGGTAATTGAATTGTTTTGTGTCAAAATCATGGTTATACAAGAAAGTTGATTAAAAAACACTAGTGATGAATTTTTGAGATTTGAATGCATGGATGTGTTGGAGACCTTTGTGCACACATCTTTCCTTCTAACAAGCATCTTCAAAAAGTTCAAAATTCCTTCAAAGGAGACTTGAACATTGGTGTAATCATGACCAAATTTAGTAAAATAGATGTTTTTTATGGTAATTAGATTGTGCTATTTGACTCAAACATTTTGACTGAGTTTGTACCTTTGAGCATGATGATATGTTCATTTTGCCAAAAGTTATTAAAAATTTGAGATATTTACTATACTAAATTTGGTCATGATTACACCAACATTCAAGTCTCCATTGATGGAATTTTGAACTTTTGAAGATTTTTGTTAGAAGGAAAGATGTGTGCACAAAGGTCTCCAACACATCCATGCATTCAAATCTCAAAAATTCATCACCAATGTTTTTCAATCAACTTTCTTGTAAAACCATGATTTTAACACAATTTTTTTATACCAAAAATAGGATTTCTACTTTTAGTAACCAAAATTTGGTATGGTTGATTGGAATTGCATGAAAATCATATACCAACAATATGAGATTATAATACCATTTATATTTTTTGATATACAAACTTGTTGAGAATGCCAAAACATGCACTAAGTAACTATACTACTTGGTATTGTACAATGCCCAAAAGAAAGAGTACATAAGTCCTCTCATGGCATTCATAAAGTTGGTATAACAAAGAATATAATTGGCATTTTATTCTCAAATTTTTTGTATGTGAACCTTGTGCAATTGTGATCAAGCATACCAAATTTCAGTTTCTAAAAACCAAAATCCTATTTTTGGTAAGTTGTTTTAAGCCAAAATCATGGTTTTGCAAGAAAATAGATTAAAAAACATTGGTGATGAACTTTTGAGATTTAGTTACATGAATATGTAGGAGACATCCATATGCACATCTTTGTATCAAACAAACATTTCCAAAAAAAATCAAAATTTTTTCTATAGGGATTTTAATGTTAGGGTGATTATGACCAAATTTAGTAAAATACATATTTCTTCATGGAAATTAGTTTTTGTTATTTGACTAATACATTGCAATTAAGTTTGTACCTTTAAACATGATGATATGTTTATTTTGCCAAAACCTAATTTATTTATAGTACAAACTTTTTAACACCATATTAGGTAAATTGGGAAAAAATGGTGTCCCAATTTGTACTTCACCTACATCTGAGAATGTCACCCAAAACCAAATTTGAAGGTATCAAACTCAATCTAAGCCACTAAGATTTTTTCCCTCGCAAATTCCTCTTAGGTGAGGACATGTGTACAAAAAAACTTTGAGCTCAATTGCACATGATCATGTACAACTTGCAAAAGTCCCAAAATGTACCCTTTTTCCCAATTTACCTAATGTGGTGTTTCTTTGAATCCTATAGGAGGGTCTTGTGTACTCTTTCTTTAGGGTACTATACAGTAAAAAACTAGTGATATTAATCTAAAGATGTGATAAGGTAAACATATTGTTCACCGAGCGTCACCCAATGCCGACCCCAAGTTTTGAGGTATGCAGCACTCACTACTGAACCCATAGTGGAGCAATAAATGCCATTTGCACAAGCAAATCATGCCACATGTTAGTTTAGGAGCTAGTTTGGGAGGGTTGGAATTGGGACTATCAAGCACATGTATAGGAACTCATCCAAGCAATTCCAAGCCGGCTAGTCTAGAGTTGCTAACAGGGACCTTTTGAGTTATAACTTTGCCCTTTAATATAAAATAATCTACACTACATTTTTCCACAAAAATTACGTTCCGTGATAGCTTGTTGAAAGGCTAACCCTATAGATTTTTTTCTGGAATTTTCCAAAACCTTGAGGTACCCCCAACCCTTAATCCCTAATGCCCAAGGCACCAAAATCTGGTGTCCAAAAAATTTTAGAAAACTTTGAAACCTTGTTGAAGGCATAGATTTTATTTTTTTGTAGTTTTTTTTGGAAAAGTTGCATGCTGAAGTTAGCTTCACCGTTCAAATTCAACTTCCTCCATATCTTATTCCATTTTTTTTTGGTGGAAGGTTAACTACAAGCATACATTTTCTATCATGAATAGTGTTGAGAATAGTGTCATGAATAGTATCACAGAGCCTATGAGAAGTTGCCACATTGAAAAGATGGGCATCAAGTTGAGCAAAAGGTGAAGATTTCTCTTGGGCACTCCCTTGGGCAATAAGGGCCTTTTTTATGAAATTTTGACATCTAACAAAATCTAAAAGTGCTTTTGGACTAATTTCACTTGGAATGTATTTGTTATACTAATTAGAATCTATTCACCATTGAAAATTCTTTCATTCATAATGATTTTGGTCAATAATTGAAGCTGAAATTTTTCTTTGTATTAGAAGGTTGAGTTTTTATAGTTGCATTGGAGGCTCATTTGTGAAATTGTGGTCATGGATTTGGAAGAAGGGCCATTGGTTGTGAAGTAACAACAATAAACATTAAAACATCCTAAATGGTTGTTTCCCAATTTTGTATCCAAAAGTCACCAATTTACATTAGAAGTTTTGGGCAGTTCCAAAAAAAGCAAAAAATTCCATACTCATCATCATTCAATCACAAATATCTTGAAATCTGTGCAGCCATTTTGGATTCTTTTTGGGTAGTGCCATTTAGAAGCCTTGAAGTTCAAGATTCAATGATTACAATTTTGTTTTGATGTTTAATAATGATCTTACAAGGACAATTCAAAAACTTCAAAACTACGTTTTAAAACAAGAAAAACACCCTTGGGCATTTAGGGGTTAAACGCTCGGGTATAGGTACGTTTACCTTAATAAATAAAAACGATATTGACGAGGTCAACCAGCACTGCAGGATCTAGATACACCAGCACCACTACTTCTGAAAAGCCCTCGGAGCAACTGGATATCAGCAGCCTCCAGTCCTCCACTCTCCAGCATCCGCTACTCGACAAGCGCGTCGCGGATAGAGCACACTTATTCCGGACTCTCTACTCCGGTTTCTTCACTCCTAGAATATCCGGAATCGTGTTGAAAATGCATTACTTTATAACAGAATTCGATAAAGCTACAGTGGTGAAGAAAAGTCTAAGCTAAAACTACCGTGTGTGAGGCTCGGTCACCACTCAACATGGACTGACTTCGCAATTCGCAAACCCATATAAATAGACCGCACTTGCTCTTCCATCTCATTCATCTTTACAACTCACTCCACCAACACACCTGCTCCTTCACGTGCTGCAGATTAACGCCTCCACCCAATTCACGGGTTCTTTTGATTTGAACGACAGCGGCATCTTGTGAACTGAACCACGACGGTGTTGCGCTTCCCTGACTCGACAATTTGCTCCCCGGTAGATTCAGTCGCTGGTATTGGGACTGGCCACGTCTAAGAATCGGATACACATGGCGTCCGCGACGTCCAGAATGGCCATGCTCTGCTGGGGTGTCGTCGTCGCTGCCTGCATCCTGCTGTCGAGTGGCCAGGCTTCGGCCGCGCAGGAACTGCCCGAATGCCGATTCCCGGCGGTGTATGCCTTCGGAGACTCGCTCACCGACACCGGCAACTCCATCGCCGCCTTCCCCGACCAGTTCGCTCACGCTGAGCTCGACCCCAACGGCGTTCTCTTCCCCGGCCATGCCGCCGACCGATACACCGACGGCAAACTGCTGCTCGACTTCCTCGGTAAGTAGTACCATCGAATATATCGAGCGTCGCTCGTCCATCCGAATGGTGTCGAGCATTCCTCGATGTGTGGGATAATGCATGACGGCTTGCTGGCACCACTATCGTGTTGTGGTGGTGCCAGGAGTGGTGTTCTGATTACAGTGCCGAATATCGGTCGACGGTGAATAATTTTGGTGCCTGATTTGTGTCTGTGAGCTGCAGCAGCGGCCATGCACGGTTTATTTCCTGCGGTGTGTGCTGATCGGTGTTGCAATTGTTGGTTGTGCTTTCAGCTTTCGGAGTGCGGCTGCGGCCCATCTACCCGGTGCTGCGCGGCACTGGCGGCGACTTCACCTGGGGCACCAACTTCGCGGCGTACGGCGCGCCGGCGCGCAGCGTGAAGGTGTGGCGCCGAGACTCCGGCATGAACAGCCCGTTCTCGCTGGACGTGCAGCAGCAGTGGTACGAGCGCTACAAAGTGCGCGTCTGGTTCTACGAGAGCCCCAAATTCCACAGCCCCGGCCTCAACCAGAGCCTGCCCTCGCTCGCCTCCGTCAGCCAGTCGCTCTTCATGGTGTGGTCCGGCTTCCAGGACTACTTCTCCGGCCTCTACGACGCCACGCTCACGCCGCGCCAGACGCTGCGCCTGGTGCCGCACGTGGTGGACGCCATCGAGACGCACGTGAAGGCGCTGCTGACCCCCGTGGTGTACACGCCCCCGGCGACGCCATCGCTGGTCATGCCCACGGCCAGCACCATCCTGGTGGTGAACCTGCCGCCTCTGGGGTGCGTGCCGGCCATGCTGGCGCTGTACGGCGGCCCGCACGCCAAGTACGACAGCCACGGGTGCCTGAGCGACCTGAACGAGATCACGCGCCTCCACAACAAGGTGCTGGGCGAGCGGATGGAGGCGCTGCGCGTGCTGCACCCGGAGGCGACGCTGCTGTACGGCGATGCGCACGGCGTGTACACGGACATCCTGAAGGCGCCGGAGAAGTTCAACGTGACGGCGCCGCTGCAGGCGTGCTGCGGCGCGGGCGGAGGCGAGTACAACTTCGACAAGGCCGTGACGTGCGGGCACTCGGGCATGGTGGGGAACAAGTTCGTGAACCTGACGTCGTCGCGGTGCTCGGAGCCGGCGGCGCACCTGAGCTGGGACGGCATCCACACGTCGAACACGTTCAACAAGGCGGCGGTGACGGACTTCCTGCTGGGGAAGCACATCACCCCCAAGGGCGGGCTGAACTGCTCCCCGGACTTCTCGAACTGGGATTTATAGATATGATGGGGCCACTGGCATTGCTGGTGCATGTATTATATCAGTTAGAGCATTTGGAGCGATACATACGTGGTCGCTCTTGTAGATTCTAGACAGACACATACATTGCTGGGTGTCGAGATGGCATGGGGGTGGATCTCGAGGGGCCCTGAAATAATCCGATTTTTGATGAAGTTCGTCCAGAAGTTCATAAAATAAATGTTGTGAATCTCAAAAGTGGGATTCGCACAATCACGTGCATGAACAACGCTCGAGTGGGTACTCCGTCGTGTTCACAAGTCATTCAACAAGGCGGTTTTGCCGATTTCTTGGAGCGCAAGCACGTGCGCACGCATCATGTCACCAGTCAACCCAGGGGCTTGGTCAATCGCTACCCTGATTTTACATGCTGATTTTACATGCTGATTTTACATGCTGATTTTACATGGTGGAATGCATAGAACGTCATATTCGTTAATTTGGGAATAACGGTACATTTTGGGACTTTCAAATTTTGATCCGAAAGTTTTAAGAGGCCTCCTAAAACTGAGCTTACAGTTTTTTTTTTACACATGTCCTTACTCGCGAAGAGGAATTTGCGTGAGAAAAAATCTTAATGGTTCAGTGTTTAAGGTGGAATACAAAGCGGGACACTTGTTTTTCCCAAATTAACGAATATGGTGTTATGGACTCAGCTGAGCCAGTATCTCAATTATTAATGGTAGTACGCACAGTCTATCATAATTTGGTCTGCCCGAAAGTCTCACGTTGCTGCTGGGTCTGGCCTCAACAGAGAGTCTCTAGATTTCGCGCGGTTGAAACAAATACGGACTCCAGCTTCTCAAGTCTGCCAACCAGGCACAGGGAACCAGTTTGGATTCAAAACTTTTATGAAATGCACACAGTCACGTGTGGCTTATATAGTCTAGCTCAAGGTTAGGAATTTACGTAGATTTGTTAGTACCATGCATCCATGTGTGATGTGACGTCCACGAGCAATAATTTTTCCAAGAGTCTGGAGAAGATTTCGTTTCAGCTTCCAACAATACCCAACAGGCACTGTATCGGTATAACCCTAAGATAAGAGAGTAAGAGTGTCGGCATGATGGTTGTCACATTATAGACTGTCCGCCCGTCCGCCCAAAGTATCTGATTGAGCTCATGTCAGTCCGATGTATAGTTAATTTTGAAAAAAGATAAAATAATGCTTATTTTGTATATGCTGCTTACACTCATTGTTGTCAACATGAAGTCACAATGTGAATTTAAAATTGTATCACATAAGAATTGTAATTTGTTTCTTCCTTTTTAAGTCAGAAACCTTATAAAAATTAAAAATCCTAAAACACAAGAGTAGATGGATGCATCCATTTGTGCCGTCTGTTTTGTACACTTGTCTTGCCCAACATCCAAATCTTGTTTAACATGACACAATGGTGCAAGGATGTAGTAAAGAACCGAAAAAATGCTAAGATGTTGGGAAGTAAGGAGGAGTGTTGAAGTGGAGAATTATTGACTGTGCATTTTTCCTAAAACAACTAACACGCCGTGCATTTGAAACCTTCCCTAGATTCCTTGTATCTTCTTACTTTCATGCCCATGTGAAAATGGCCTCAAAATACCGCCATTTTCAAGAAGTTGCCATTTGGGGCTCCAACCACAACACCCGGTGCATTATAACATTTGTCAATACCAATGTGACATATCGGACTTTTGTTAATCTTCCTTTTTCAGTTGCAAGAAATTTTCACATTTTCCATGTGAGCCGTTAAACATTTCTGACTATTTTTTCTGTGACTTTTCCCTCTCTCACATTTCCGTGTTAATACACAAGGAATTCATATGCAAATCCCTACCAAGAAAATTGATGTGAGTTTGTTGTGTGAAGTGTGAACATGTGTAGCCACTGGGGCAACTACAACCAGCATCAATTGCTGCACGCTGCCCCCCAATCTTCTCTCACCTGCTCCATCAAAAAGTCCGGATTTACTTGCAACAACAAGTTGGAAGGAATGTGACAACAGAGAAACGCCATATTCATTAAATTGGGAAAACCAGATTCCCAAGTTGTACTTCACTTTAAATCTAGCGTTTCACTTTTTGGCATTTAAACTCCAGATTCGAAGGTATCAGATTTGGTTTGAGGCACTGAGATTTTGTCCTTTGCAAATTCCTCCTCTTAGGTGAGGGCAAGTGTACCAAAAAATGCTACTTAACCCCTAAACTACCAAAGCCATTTTTTGCTGAAAATCACTCAAAACTCCCCCTATTGCTGTGTTCATCAAAAATTCCAACAAAATGCTTTTCTTGTAAATCCAACCATAGGATCTTGTAATACACTTGTAGAAGAAAAATTGATAAATTTTTTGTGACATTTGACCGTATGGATTGAAAATTATGAGCATTTGAAGTTAAAAGTTTTTTTTCCATGGTGCCCAAAAATTTCAGATGGCTTTGATTGCCATTTGTTGATTTTTTTGCACTACCAACTGTGAGTTTGTAATTTTATCTTATAGGTAATCAAGTTAGACCTTTGTACACAAATTTTCAAGGCAATCAAAGACACAAAACACATCCTAAAAAACATTGCAATGCCACTGTATGACAAGTTTTGCAAATACACTGTGACATTTTTCAACGACGCTAGGGTGCAAGCCTTGAGCAGCAAGCATGCAAGCCTTGAGCGTGAGATCTATGAGTGTGGAGCTTGAATTGAAATTTTAGAACTAAGTTCAACACTAAAGATGGTTTTTCACACTATAGTATTTGTGATTAAAGGTTATATTCATTTAAACAGAAGTTCAGGACCTATGATCATGGCTTTGGACGTGCACCCATGACTATGAAAAGAAGGATAATTGCTGTCACTGTGAGATGTAGAAGGAGTTCCAACATGGAATGAGAAGGCAGATATTTCTGAACTGGTTCAGTATTCCATGGATTGTGGTAGTGCAAGGGCAATTCAAGGAGAACTACACCGTGATGCATATTGATGTCGAATTTTAGGCTATCCAACCAGAGTAATCTAGATTGCAATAATGTGAGAATCGGTTAACAAAAATGATAAAGTAAATGATGGAGTGCAAACCATTGACAGTAAGGGTTTATGAAGTAAGATATGAAAAAGAGGGGATTTGGTTTAGGGTTTAATAGGGTTATCCACATTCAAACATCCGAGGGTGGCCCACTGAGAGGCCCCATCTTCACGCTACAATATGAAAGAGACCTCCAACCAAATTAGCAGGTACCTCTATATTCATATTGAATTGGAGGAATGTCATACAATGCAATCATGGAAATAGACATAGAACGCCATATTAGGTAAATTGGGAAAAACGGAGGTACCATTTTGTACTCCACCTTAATCTTACCTACAATAAATGTAGGCATAGCTATAGCCCAAAGTTGAAAATTATTTAAAATTCTTGTAGACAATCACTAAGACTTCAATATAGTACAAAACATTATATGTTTTTTTCTTTTTGTAATATGTTGAATTTTACATAATGACGGAAATAGTGAACGTTCTAGAATGTACTTTTTTTCCCAATTTACCTAGTATGGTGTTATAGGGTTATAGGTCAAATATTGAAATAGGTGAAAAGAATATATCAAGCAACAGTCCGGTCCATGCGGTTTAGGGGTTTAGGCCTTTGTCAACAATTGATGTCAATGGTATAAAGAAACTAGTACAAAGTAAAGGAAAATCTAAGGTAAGCAGCATGTGCAAACTGGGAACACATTCTAGGGATGAGGGTACCTACTCTTTCATCTTGATGATCCCTGCTTCAATAAGTAGTGTCTTGACCTCTGAGTAGCTAAAAGTTGCAGCATTTATAAACTTGTCTTTTTGTATATCCATCTTGCATATGTAACAGAATAGGTAATACAAGTGTTTGCAATTAATGTACTGTTGTCGTCCTCCAATAGCAAACACAACCATTGAAGTGAAATTGGGGCAACTACATGCAGGAAAATTTCAAAGTGTAATCCGGTAAACATGTCTTGATTGTGGGGCATCGGTTTCAAGGGAGATGATTGCACCTAATCTAGGCAATGGCAACAGAATCACAGCCAAAACATTGCCATGTACATTTGATGCACTCTTCCATTTGTTTCTCTGCTATGTAGTGGGCACATTGGAAACATGCTTGATGTTGCTGTTCTGACGCTTTGTGGATCAAGTTCCTTATAGATTACACATTGAAAGGCAGCTGCTGCGCAGAACAATTGACGTGGAGAGAGATGTGGCTTCTCCAGCAATTAGAAGCCTGCATGTTGTAGAAAAATCGATTCTTGGCAAGTAAGGTTTGTGCCAGAAAGGATAGGCCAAACAGAAGGAACCTTAGGTCAGTCAATTACCCATTTACACTTGGATCCTTGGACACAACGCTGAATATCACTGGGCAGAACTAGAAATCTGCCAGTATCTCCCGTTGAGAACCATACTCCAATTTTTCCCTCAATAAGTTGGTGCGGGAGTTCCTTTAGATCCTTTTGAAATTTTTGCAATGCACTTGATAGGGGTTTATTGCTAAAGAGCATGACATTTGACAGTTGACTTATGGCTCACTCTTGCTATATGCCACTTAGAGATGTTGCTGTCAATTTTGTAAGGGACAGCAACATATGCAATAGGGTTTGCTATAGCTGCAAAACTAGGTCCCTCTTGGAAATCGGGTGAGGGCAAGGTAGACCTTGTCTTCACACGTGGTTGAGAGTAATTCATCTTATCCGAGCAATGAGAGTCCCCTTTGTTGCCAATTGGAACATTGGCTTTTCTTTTCAAACTTCCAAAAATTTCTTTGTCCTCCAAAAGGGGGATTTGAGTTCCAATATCAGCAGCGCTAGGTAGTGAATTCAAAGCCTCTGCAAGTTTCTTTGGGTCACCGCTGCATCTTGCAGCTCTCAGTCTTAGCTCAGCTTTATTTGGTCTGGAACCAAGTGCACTTCCTTTAAGGTATGCTCTGTAATTTGTCATCTGCATCCATGCTCGAATGCTGTCGTCACATGTTGCTTCAAATAAGTTTTTATGCTTATTGCTAGACATTTGAAGCCATTTGTTGTGAATAGTCTCGGATAAGTTGCACATGGGCATATCCAACAACTCACCAAGATTTAGTGGCTGTAAAAAACACAAAGATCAAAAAGTTAGTGCACTAGGTGTATACAAAAGATGACATGGTTATGCATTAACAACATGCACAGTATAGGGCAAAAACTTGAAAGTAGAACAAAGTTAGACATATAGAAGATTCAACAGCATTGCAGCAGTATTTTGAAAACTTCACAAAAATACTATCCATTGAACAGTACAAAAGGAAAATCAAATAGGTAGGAAAAAAAAATTTTTACAGCCAAACCAACGTGGTTGTCACATTGTACTCTCTTGACACAGCAGTACATGATTGCTTGTATATATTATTCAAACCACGGTTCAAAATGCGGTCCAATTATAATGGACAATAGAGAAGTAGAAAACTATCTGAAAGAATATTATCCTACATGCAAGAATAGAAACAAAGGTACGGTAAAACAGCCATGTGACAAAACATGTAACACAAAAGCTTGAACATTCTCATACATTTAATGTGCCGTGTACATCATTAGCAATCATAGATGTCACAAAAATCAAAATTTGCAAGACTTCACAGGAACTGACAAAATTTTATCAAGAATTTGAACCACCGACTGCACTCACTAACCAGTAGTTGTGGCCAATTATAGATTAGAGTAGAATTGTTTGTCCAGAAAAATGGGAAGGGGAGTGAAGATGTCTTGAAATACTTTAATATCTAGAGCATGGAATTTAATTTCATGCACTACAAGAAATCTTGCATTAAACGACTGGTTCACAACGACTAAAAATGTCCTAAATGACTCAATTTGATTGTAATTTAGTCATTTAGTTGTTTAGGACATCCGTAGTTGTTGTTTAGTTGTTTAGGACATCTATAGTTGTTGTGAACCAATTGTTTAGGACATGGTTTTCTTCTAGTGATGGCAAATACAAACTCGGTTCCACTAAGAACATGCTCCAAGCTTACGGAGTTCTAAAGAAGAAAAAGGCAATGACAAAGAGTTCAACACACGTGCCAAGTTACCAGCCACACTGTTATGAACTCAGATTAGACAAATCAAACCTTAGATAAAGAAAAATAAAGACTAAGCTAAGCCTATAAATAAATACGTAGAACTTACCATTTGAGAATAGCCACCCCACTATTTGTATTTGAAGTGCCAGAATGCTAACCAGTGGTCAAGATGTGAAGTAGCATCAGAGTCTGCAGCACCGGATGACGTCCACCAAGAGTAAATAGCCAGGTAACGTGTTTCAGCATCCTCCCTTGTTGCAGAATCTTTGTATTGTTTATACAGTCTTATATGCTGCTCCTGAAATGCCTCTTTGATATATTTCTGGGTATGGTTATGAAGGGATGAGCTCCAATGAAGTAGACAAGTTTGTTCACGATTCTCCATTTCAGCATCTAGTGAACCACTACCAAAAACAATTCTTACAGCTCTCCAATTAGCCATTGCGCTATCAGCCAGAAACCCTTTGAAGTTTATGCTCTCCACACCACACTTTGACATTACTTCCTTCATTGACTTCTAGAATTGTACCTAAATCTTAGTATTCTCTGATTGCATGTTGCAAATTGCTCTTGTCATGACTTTTTGTAGCTAGCGTCATAGACATAACATGCCATTGTTGTCCACTCCTCCACTCTTTTGACGTGGTCGAACATCATCAAAGCCAATTCCAAGTCTCCACCAATCTGCATTCTTTTGACAAGGTCTACTCCACTTCCTAGTCCTTTGGTTAACATTTTAAACAAGTAGACCTTCTCCTTACCTTGGCCAAGAAATATGCTATCATGGATGAAGTTGAACTTTGCCAATCTTTTCATAGTCATGATGTTGTCAATCACTCCACCGTGATTGTTCAAACGTAGTGACGAGATTTCATTGCAAATGCTTGGGCTGCTTAGATAATGAAATCTATCCATGACCTCTTTTAACTTGGACCCTCAAAGCATTACTTTCTCCCCTTTTCTAGAATGATAAAGATGGTTGGACATGAAGTCTTTAGCTGCTGATAAAGCAATGGCTGAATTAGTTGCCTTCAAAGTTCTAGAAACTACATTTGCAAGAAGTCCTTGAATTTCATTTGAGGAATCCCTGCACATCCCTATCAAAACTAGATGACTATGAATTCCTAGATGAACAGCAGCTCTCGTCATCTTACTATTGTCACTATAGACATAGTACATCCTACCATCACATGATTCTAGACACAACGCTGCACTTTTGCAGACTTTGCAGAAAATAGTGGACTCTCTTGGTGGTTCTTGTAATGGTAGAAAAGGGAATGTCAAGCTCTTGGACCACTCAAACTCGTTACGATGTGCTGCCCTTACTCTATAATTGTAGTTCTGGTAATCACAAGCTAAATGACCAATACACATAGTCTTTCAAAATTTTAAATTATTCTCATTGTGAATGTTGGAAGTAATCAGCTTACACCAGAAGTGACCATCATGTTGCTTGTCCATCTCTTCTAAATGACGTGCTCTAATTGCAGCAAAGCCAGATTGGCATGGTGGAAGCTCAAAAATGATGTTCCCATTAAACTTAGAAGGAAGAAAACTGACCCGATAGTGTTGTATAGACAAATAGTCAAGAGTAGATAATTCACTCCAAAACAATGCATGACAGCTTAATTTCTTAAACAGTCAATGATACAAATATTGTCAACTGCTCTTGGCTGCAGAGGTGGACAAGAACTTTTAGACCGAGTCTCAGTATCTAATAGATTAACTCTTACAGTAGCTCCATATGTATTGTGAAGATGTAAAGAATCAATGACGGAAGTAGTGTGAATATTATGAGAACTAGGAGGGACGTCACCGGACTCACTTGACAGTTCAACTATGGTTTCTAGAGCTTTAGTTTTGATAGATGAGAGGAGAGGGGGGGTCTGAAAGGGAGTGACCACTTGTACTTTGGTATCCATACATGCTGCTTGCGGCAAGCAAATCTTGTCAACAATAGAGCCACTAGAGATATGATTGGGTTTACGCCCTGATACTAAAGCAATAGTGAACGGAAGTCCAAACACTATGAAGAAACCATTATGTAGTTTCCAGTACTGCCCACTTTCACCAATACATTTCTTGACGGGGATGCATTGCAGCAATTCATCGGACACAGATTGATGCTCTTCCTCAACGTACATAAATGACTCAACAAAACAAAAGCAGATGTGTAATAGATGGTTAGATATAGTAGCATGCCCTTCACTGTCTAAAGGAAGCAATAATGGAGCATCGTTACCATCTGCGCAAATGAAAGCCATTGTAAGGAAACTCTAGAATCAAACTATGCGGAGGAACATAACAAGGAAGAAGGACCTAGATGAAAAGACCCTTAGCTTGTACAATGCTTACTAACATACTTGCTAGTGTTCAAGGCACGTAATGAGACTTCCTTAATTGCCATCCAATTTGAAATTCAAATTCTAAAAAGCATGACAGGAAAATCCAATGATAAAACCAGGCGGCACTAATAATGAAGGAATTGCATCTAGAAGATTGCATTAAGCTCACAATTGCAGAAATTTGAACATAACAGTGACCGCCAATTTTGGTAGATTGACCATTACAAAGTTACAACATATAGGTTTCAATCTAGCAACCATAAATCTGTTCACACAATAAATGCGATACATATCCGGGATCAAAGATCTGCAATGCAGTGATATCCGTTTCATCTACCCTTAAGATTAGATCCATTATTTTTACTTCAAGGTTAATTTGTGACCTATGGGAGTTAGAGAGAGTGCACCACTCTCCATACAAGACAATAGATTTGAGTAATCCATCCCGGAAATAATTATTACTTCAAGGTGTGGCAAGGACATTGTATAAAGAAATGACTGATAGCCTACAAAGGAAGTAATTACCTAAATATTTGAAGATATAGGCGGTAACAAACAGTGATAAATTAGGGCTTTCAATGATGTCACCCTGATTTATGGTACTGTCACATACTCGGGATTAGGATTGGGTGCAGACCTATGTAGGTGAACTTCAAAGATTTGCACATATTACTATTTGTGCACTTATGCAAAAACAACTATAGTCATTATGGCCTATTTTGAAATTCAAGAAAAATATATTAGTATTTCAAATATATGAAGAGATACCATGAAGTAGTGAACAAATGTATTTTCAAAGGGACAACAAACACCATGAAGCTCACATTGACGGGAACTTGTTCCTCTAAACATTCTCATGCAATAAGAACCTCTCTATTTAACATATGTCTTCGGCCTTAGTTTTAAATTACAAGAGTGCAGATTGCACTGATTTTGTATTATAGCCAGCTGATGAGAATGGTGCTAGTCAAGTCCATAGATAAATCTATATACTTTGTGTCTATCATCCGATATAGAGTGCATTGATAGAAAAATAGAAAATGAAGCAACGTACAAAACTCTTATCAAAGATTTTGGCAAGAAGCAATTGCCTTCCCATAGTCCCAGCACTTGAAGGTCACAGTAGTAGGTGCAATTTTGATTTTATAACAGAGGCACTTCTAATTGCCGATCTATTAGAGAAAGCATTTTTGATCTGCTCCGCTGTCAAAATTCACAATAGATCGAAAGAGGTAAGTTTCTAACCTTGGTTGCAATTTGTGAAGTTCATATACTCCATTGTATGTATCCATAATGCATGATTTGGACTTGCTTATATGTAGTCCTTTGAGATAAGAAAGTCCAAGCTCAGAATTATAACCTTCTGTTCTCATGAACATCTCCCATATCGATTCATAAGTGTTATGCAGCAAGAATAGTAATAGAAGGTAAAAATACATATGTATATTCTAGGCCAAATCATTCATGAAGGTCGGTGCTAACAGTGAGACAAACTAATAGGTAGGTACAAATTATAGTTAACTTTTTACATGGTATAAACCAAATACGGGAAATATTTAGACAGTCTCCAAGGATTACCTCCTGACTTGCCATTTGTTCATCTAATATATACATTTACATCATTGCCATGTACACTATGGTCAGCATTACAACGCCGCCAAAAAGGTAGTATTTGGATGAATATGTAATTCCCTCATCAGTCGGATGAAGGCAATGTAGAAGTAACAGACATCAACTGCAGACGTGCTAATAGAGCCTAAAGCACTAAGTATTCAGTCGCTTCTAGGCAGCGTCTTCCATTTCTTGGGCGCAATGCTTTTTGGGCAATACCGTACCGCTTCTTGCATTTGCTATAGTACTATTGTAGAATAGCTCCGAAATTCCTTCGCGCCTTCTTGCTCCCAGGTTCCTTGTCCTTGTGAGCATGCAATACTTGGGAAATCCTGCTCTTGGTACTGAAATTTTCTGTGGTTGCATCACCACTGTGTTCATGAAGGAATTTTGTGCGACTAGCTTCAGGAAGTTGAAAAGGTATCCCCGATCCCCAAGAGCGCGGCAGCATCCCGTAGGATTACAAAGCTCAGGATTTGGTCAAACCCTAATTTCAAACGTTTTGTTCTGTGGAATCCGATTGAGGCACTCTTCAGAGTTTTTAGATTTGATGTAGGCCGTCAATATGGAGACTTACACCTGCCTCAACATCCTGACCAAAACTAGTTTTATGCAGGTTGGAGAAACGCAAAGGACAATGTCTCAACAACGGGAATTGCGGAATAGGGTGATTAGAGCGGCCAAAGTGGCAGAGGACTAGATCAACCCTAAAGCAAGTACTGCACGGGAGATGGCAGTAAGTCCAAAACCTTGACATTTATTGGCAATACATCTATTGTGGTTGGCTGTTGGACTGAGTTTTTGACAATGTTGGAGTATCAGCCCAAGAAACCACCAATTCCAAAAGTTCCCTTGATTGAGGTACAACATGTGGATTCAACCTTTGATCATGAAGAAGCACACAAGTCTAACGCCAATGAAGAGGTTGTTGAACCTAGTCCAAATGATGAAAAATTGGCCAAAATCTTGAACCTTGTCGTGGTAAGTACTAAATAACTTGAACCAAAATTTCTTGCGCGCTTCTATTGCGGAAATCTAAGGAGAAACCTTAGGATTTCTCAAGTGACCATGCTCTGCAATGTCCCAAGAACTAAAATATGATTCATGTCTATTGATTTAGATTTCGACTATTATCACAAGCCAAGCAGACCCCCATTGAAAATACACTTGGGGATAGCAGCACGCAACTAGAGTTTGGTGATGGTGACAAAGAACTACCAGAACCTACTGACAACAAAAAGGACAAATTCTTCAACTTACCAGAAAATGACCTTCGCTACGCTCAGAGGGTCGATTTTGTGGCAATTATAGCATTCCTAAGGATGAAGCCAAACAACTTGTACCAACTAAGGATTCCATTTTGTAGGCTTGTTCCCATGCCAATGGTGCGGCCGACGTTGTCAAGCAATCTAACCAAGCTCAAACAAGAGTTTGTCCATGGATACTGTTATGGGTCGCCAGTTTTCTATGTGACAACCACGAACAAAGCTAGAGAGACCAGTGAGTTCAGCGCTGCCAAGAGAGCAAACTGAGGACCGCTATGGGAGATTCAAAACACTGGCTTTGTTCAAGACCTTGGCTTGAAATTGGAGCTGCAGTGGTTGAAGGATCTCAAGTTTTTGTTTGCAACAAAAACCACCGCAGGCTAGCTTGGATGACTCACATCTAGAAGTTCTATTCAACCGACCCCACTTGGCATATTTCAGTAGATTCAATCTTTTCGGAAACAAAAGGCTGAAACAAAGTTGTAATGCAAGTAATCAACGACATTAACAAGTAAAAGCATCCTTATTGTCATTCAAAAATTTTGCACATCCATTCTGATTATCATCATAAACTTAGTCTTCTGGATATATAATAGAACTATAACATGGGAATGCCTGTTTCTTCAGGCATACAAAAGACTCCCACGTGAAGACAAACCTTGTCCACACTCTTTACTGGGTTCAGAAGTACAAACTACTTCCCATAGAGAAGCTCGTGGAGCTTTTGCGGCCATCACAGCTGTTAGAATGCAGAGCAAACCCATCCAGGAAGACTTGGTACACAATATCGGTGGATACTTTTGCAGCATTCATTTTTCGAGTAAGACCCCATTATACTCCCACATACCATGCTCTATTGTTGAGGCACATCCAGTACATCATTAGCAATTTTGACTATAGATTCTGAGATATCAAGTTCGAGAGAGAATTTGAACCTTCTAGAGTTATTGGGACCAGCGGAACCAATACCAAAGTTCAAGGCATATCCACCTTTAATGGAAGTCAATAATGAAGGATCCGTTGTTGGCCATTATTTGCAAAAGTAGGACGGAAACGGACAACAGATTACAACAATTTCACTGCTAGGGATGCCATGGGCCACGGAAATTTTATTAACATGGTCTTCCAGCATGAAATCTTTTGGACAATAGCTTGCACCTAAGCCAAGTCAGTCGCTAGTGACTAGGCCAGGCAAGGCACACCCGGCTGATTAGTTTTGGGGCTAGCGTGGGACCTGCACTTCTTACAGCTGTTGGTAGCCCGCCAAAAGGTGGAGTTCACCACGGACGCTTCATCAGTTGCCCACGACTGATGAAGCCTCACTGGTGAACTCCACCTTTTGGCGGGCTTACCGACCACTGTAAGAATTGCAGGTCCCATGCTAGTCCCAAAACTGATCAATAGGGTGCACCCCGCCCAGCCTAGTCGCTGGCAATTGACCTGGCTAGGTTGCACGCGGTGGACCAGTATATGCTTTTTGTTTTCAGCAGGCATTAAGCTTCCCTTCCCCGAAACCCTATAGAGACAGTCAGATAGAGTTCTCCTCGCAAGCAATTGGTGACTAACAAAGCTTTGGTGGACCGCCTCGCACCCTCACGCGCTATTAAAGTAGATGTCCTCAGAGATAATTGAAATCTGTTGTTATTGAGGGCCACAATAAACACCTTAGTGGAGCCAGTCGCAGGCGATTGGCTTGGCTGAGGTGCACACTGTGGCCTATATTATGAATCCGCTTATGAATGAACAATTCTTGTGCTATGGTAATGGCTGCGTAGCGCTACGAGACGGTGCTTGGGAGCACCATCAGTCGCGAGCAACTGATGCTACTCCCGAGCACCGCCTCGCATGCTCATGCGCCATTGCGTTCCATTTCATCGACGATACTCGTTATGTGTTGTTTCATGGGCCACAGTGTGCACCTCAACAGAGCCAGTCATTGGCAACTAGCTCTGCTGAGGTGCACATTGTGGCCCATATTGTGAATCCATTTATGAATGAACAATTCTTGTGCTATGGTAACGGTTGCATGGCGGTGCAAGGCGGTGCTCGGAAGCAGCATCAGTCGACCACAACTGATGCTGCTCCTGAGTACCGCCTCGCACTGCCATGCGCATACACACTCAATGTCATTGGTGATACTGTGAAATGGTTGTTTATTTGGGCCGCATTGTGCACCTTAGCAAAGCTAGTCGCCGGCAATTGGCTCCTCTAAGGTGCACCGTGCGGCCCACATTATGTGTCATTTGCTGAATGATAAATTGTTGTGCTTTGTAAAAGGCGACTGATGGAGCAAAGCAATGCTTGGGAGCAGCTTCAGTCGCTGACAATTGAAGGTGCTCACAAGCACCGCCTCGCAGCCTTAGTGGCCTTTAAAATTGATGTCATTGGTGATACTCAAAATCTAGTGTTTTCCTGTGCCACAGTGTGCACCTCAGCCAATCCAGTCGCCAGCAACTGGCTTGGCTCAGGTGCACATGGTGGCTCACTTTTTATCTCATTTACGTACCAATACATTCTTGTGCTGTGGAAATGCATGCGTGAGGATGCGAGGCGGTGCTCCAAAGCAGCACTAGTTGCCACCGACTGACGTTGCTCCTGAGCACCGCCTCGCATCCTCAGTTGCTTTTAACATTGATGTCATCATTGATACTTGAAATCTGTTGTTTTTGTGTGCTACATTGTGCACCTCAGCCCAGCTAGTCGCCGGCAACTAGCTTGGCTGAGGTACACAATGTGGACCTTTTTTTTTTATTCGTGCATTATCATGTCTTGTGCTCTTGTCACAGGCCCGTGTCAATGCCGAAATCAAGGATTGGCAAGGGCGTCTTGGGTCTCTTGAACCTGCTTAGTCATAGGCAACTAGGGTAGCTGGCGTGCGCCATGTTGCCCAGTCATATTTTACAAGTTATTTGGAGTTATCAGTGACTTGGTTTTTTAAACTTTGTCTGAGGTGCTCGCCTCCATTTGGATGTTTTTTTACGCGCTTTCTATAATATTGAACGACTAATTCACTTCTTTGTAAGTTATAGTTGAAGCAAGGTAATCCTCAAGTTTATGAGCTTGTCCTCTAGAGCATTATGTTTTTTCACGACTCATTCCATGTTCTTGCTCTCACGAGTGATTTAGAACAAAGGGGTGTGTTGGCCCTTGCGCCACAGGTGTGCTTCTTAGTGTTCTCTTGTTTGGCTCTCACATAAGTAAAAAATGGATGTGGAATTGGTATTTGTAATAGGAGTGCTTGAATGGAAGGATAGCCAGATATAGCAACCGCTAGTAGTTCTAATTGCCGCGGATTTAATTTCATGTTTCAATTATTTTTGCTTAGTTGTTCTTATATTGTGCTTTCAATCTAGGAATGCACATCCTCTGATATGTCTGTTCTTTAAATGTATCTCCAGCCATTTGCTTTTGGCCATTTTTAGAGTATTTGCTCTACATAGTTTTGTTTGTTCTTACGTTGTATACTGTATATTAGCAAGAGATCTTGGCCGTAGCGGATCTTGCTTTAAGGCAATACAATGTGCTTACTGCACCAAAGTATCAGGATGCCAATGGTAGAACAAAAGCAATGCAAGCTGGTGCCAAAGAACAACGCCGGAAGCTTTACATGAAGATGATCAAACTTGTGACAGTAGCTAATCTAGCAAATAGAAAGGAGTTCCTAGAGGAGGTCAATAACATTGCTTTCTCTTCATTTTAATGTCAGTTCTTGACTTCGGTATAAATTGATCAGGCCTAAATCATATACGTTTGCCTCAAGTGGAGAAGCACTGCTATAACACCAACGCAATTGAGATGACTTTGGACAAACTACAAATTGTTGCAAATTGTAATACTATCGCCTTCCACAAAACAAAGTTTTTGTGATGGTGGAATTCTTCCACCCCATTGAGGGAGTCTAGGAGATTTTTGCCTAAACTAGTGGTTGATGAATTGTTGAAGAATTTTTTGGCAAAGTGCCTTTGGTACTCAAGGGTATGATATCATCTATTACTACATCCATTGGTATTTGGACTATTCCCGCTTAATATGTTTTTGCATTGTGTCTAATTGTTTAGTGCAAGTAAGTGATTTTGTAATCTTGTGTTTCCTTTCATATGAAGATTGAAGACGCAATGGTGGAGTACTTTGAATTAGTCATCAAGAAGGACAACATCACCGTCAACATGAAAGCTCCTTTGGAACTCAAAACTCTTCCCAAGTATATTGAGAATTAGCAAAAAAGGATTTGGAACCACGCATTTAACTGCTACTTGAAGGGCGCAGGGCACTTCAAGAAGTCTGATAAGTTTACTTCATTTGAAGGCTCGAAGCTTGCTGTGCAGTGCGTTTTGTTTAGGTTTGCCTCATCTGCTTGAATTTGTTACTTTTTAGACAACCGTTTATGTAACTATTCTTTGTTCAAGTCGCTAATTATCCTGGTGGATGGATATCTTATTAGATATTTATTTAGTCTTGCAGAATAGGAGATTACTACTCATTGTCTTCGTTTGTCATCTATCGGCAGTGAGGATCCTCTATACTTCTTTTTGCCGTGCATGCCTTCATTCAGGATACTGGTAGCTTAGTATGACATGTTTACTATTGCTTTGATGTTGTTGTAATGATCTCAGAAATCCACAATCAATTCTTATTTGTTTAATGGGCGACAGTTTTGGAGAATGTCGATTGCTAACATTCATTTTCGTGCTGTGCAGGTATTCTAAACATGAACTCCTTGCTAAGGAGGCAATAAAGCAAGAAGATCTGCCTCCATTTCTTTCTACATGGGTTGACTAGAGCTCCTCTGAATGCATGTATACTGCAACTCAAATTTGGCTTTATACTACCGCTCACCTCGCCAATGGTGGGTGGTATCTGGATTGTATGCTGGATTTCACCCATCCTTCCAAAGTCCAACTGCGTAAGTCACTTGAAGGTAAAGGAGTCATTGAGTTGGACATGGCTGAGTTTGCTGGATTGGATGATGTGGCCAAGGATAAGGCTATTGCTAAACGGAATGTTGCTAATAAGAAGAAGGAAGACAAGGAGGCTGCACTTCTCACGACAAAGGCTGCAAAGGGAGTTGAGAAGCTTCTAAAGATGGCAAAAAAAGCTACAGAGAAGGAGAGATCTAGTCGAGGCCGAAGGAAGGTGAAGAAAATTGGCAGTGTCTCTGCACTTAAAATAGCTCTTGCCACTTATGGTGTGGATGTGAGATTGGCTTCATAGAGTCCCTCTTAGCGGGGAATTAAGCGCAAGATGGTTGTCAGTGAGTTGACTGAGCAGGAAGATATTCTTCTTCAAGGTGTTGAAGTGGTCGCCCTTGATGATGACGATGAGTTACAAGTTCATGACTCCATATTGAATTTGTCAGTAGTTTCTGCAATAGTTTCTGCAATAGAGGACATGGAGAAATCAGGTGAAACTGATTACACAAAATTGACCAACTTCTTGAGTAAGGTAATATTGACAATCTCACCCTGCATACTTGATTCCAATGATATTGGTAATGAATCCATGTGATTGTCTACTTGCCTGCAAATCAAATTTGAATGTATTGTCGTCACTAATTTCATTTTTCTAATAAATTTGCAGTTTGTTGGTAAGAAGGATCGGTTTTTCATGGGTAAGCTGTCCTATGTGGGGCTAGCCAACCTCCTCCTTGTGGATTGTCTAGAGAACCTGCCAGTACCTGGTATAGAGTGTTGGAAACCAAATTCTAGATTGGAATGAAGATGAGGAGTACAAACTCCTGAATGCTGCGTTTGCTTTAGCTGAGAAACACCTGCATGACCATGGAGCTATGGTTGTCATCAGAGTTGTTACTCCAAGCAAGTTGAGACTGTTGGGTAGCACGGACGGGCAGATGAATTAGACAGCACGGGCGGACAAATTAGACCAAACGGGTGAATTAGGGCATTTTTAAGATTTTTGACTTAAAAATGGAAGAATAAAATTATAAAATTTCATTTTTATTACGTGATATGGCTTTGAATCCATGTTTTGACTTCATGTTGGCAACAATGAGTGTCACTAGCATGTACAAAGTAAGTTTTTTTATCATTTTGGACCATTTTTTAAAGTCAACTGTGAGTTTACTTCACCGGATGGACCATGACCTCAATCGGACACTTTGCACATGCAGGCAGGCAGGCAGATGGGCGGCCCAATGTAACAACCATGGTTGTTATGCATGCTTATAGTGCTGATGCAAAATCAAGTATTGCTGGATTGTGTAATGCCTATGCCATGACTGTGAGGAAGGAATGGCTAGGCATGAATAGGCTCCACTTGACTTATCTTGTCATCAATTCCAATACGGTATTGTTTTTCCCTCTTGAGATCTTTTTACCTCAGTCTTCCTGCTTGTCCACTTTCTCTACATTTGATTCTAACATTGGTTTTTGACTTCTTCTAGACTCAAAAGTTTGGGGTAACATTGCTTGTGAAGACTTTAGCGAAGAACTAGAAGTCCCACTTTTCCTTCAATCAATCAGAGACAATGTTGAGGATGAAGGTTGATGTTGGACTTGATACTTTTTTGATGAATTTTATTGGGTTGAACAATGTTGCTATGAATGGCGATACTCCTTGGCGAGGACCAAGGAAGAAGGGACCTCGGTTCTACCAACTCCTCCTTGAAGCAACCACATTGCCAAGGGATGTTGTCATTGATTGTACTGCATCAACAGGTTTTGAGCTTTCTTCCTTGATTTTTCTAATGTTTTACTAGCTTGTACTATTTGAGGCACATCTATGTTACTAATGTGTTTTGTTCTCTAGGTGTGGCTGTAACTGCATGTCGCAACCTTGGCCGCCACATTCTGGCATTAGAGGTAGAGCAGTCCATCTTTGACGTTGTCCTGAGGCCAATGATCCGAGACATTCCAATTATAGTCAAAGAAGACATTGCTCTAGCTAGAGGACCCTTGCAAGATCCAGATGCATTGACAATCAAGCCTCGAGTGTTTGTTCAAAAAGCAAAACCTAGTAAGTAAGTTATCCTTGACACTTGTTCCAATTATTCACTTTTTACTCTTCTTTGACCTAACCCAAATGCCCTTATCTTTTTGGAACAGCCGGTTAGGGTTCAAGAAGAAAAAGAAGGTTTCTCCTATGAGTTGTGAAGATACCCAGGTCAGCCCAAATAAGACCTACTTTATGCCAACATATGCAAACAAGATGGCCTATGCTTTTGAGGAGTTTGGTGCGACTAAGTCTTCTTCTTGTCCTTCAAAATATGATGCAAATGTTGTTCAATTTATGGATGTGATGGCGTTTGAACGGGAAGAACCTTTGTTGACCCCTAACCCTTTCATTTCATGCACCAAGTCTAGCACTTCCTAGAAATTTTTGTCTCACTCTTTCACTAAGTGAATTTCTAGCACTTCCTTGAAATTTTTGCAACACACATTTACTAAGTGCATATTTCTATGACTTCTAGTACATTTTTGCATGACCCATTCAGGAAGTGTAATTTTCTTTCCTGAACCCTAAAACCGTTTTTTGCAGTTCTTTGTTTCATGGCTACGCTTTGGGCTACCTATGTATGTGTCATGCTTCATTGTCTTTTACCCTTTCTAAACCCTAAACCCTTGACCCAAAATTGCGCTTTTTTTCCCTAAACCATATCACAACTAAGTTTCAATAATGTTTAGTAAACTCTGCTATACTGGAGTTCTATTGTCCATGGTTATAGGTACTCAAGGCCAATTATTACATCTTACCAGAAACTGCTCCCCTGCTCACAGGCTCCCTAGCTCAGGCTCATGTGCTCGCCTCTTAGCAACCCTGTGACATTTTTGAGTGAAGTTTCCCACCACACGTTTTTAGATATGATAAGTCCAAACAGTGTGTTTGAAGATAAACATGTACTTCAAATTTCAAAAAAAAAAAAGTTAAAAAACTCAAAATCTCTAAAATTTAGAATCTCCCAAAGCCCAATCTGACCTCCTAATTGGAAATGAAAGGGGGGCAATGACAAAGTAATGGGGACCACCAAAGCAACATGTGGCACCCCCTCCTTACTCCCTCCCCTCCAAAGTTAATATTTTTTCCCTTGCCCAAGCTGCCCCTCAAACCGCTTTTGGCCAAAAAAAAGCCCATAACTTGCAAATTGTGTGGCATAATCACATGATTTTTTGCATCCCACAAACATTATACACTCCTACACACCCATAAAAAGTTTCAAAAAATCATGTTAAAAATTGAGATCACACAAATCTACCCAAAATCCCAAAAATCCAACAGGGGACTTTGATCCTTTAAAAGTTAAACCTAGAGCTCAGTTTAAGGTGATCACCTTAAACCTAGTTTATTCTCAAAATTGGGGTTAGTCCCAAATTAACAAATATGGCGTTACATCTTAACGCGTGCGAAATACAGGGCGACGACTTTGGGAATAAGTGCTCACTTTTCGCTCACACCACCCGTCCAATCTGCATATGGACATCCCAATGGACTGATCAGTGAGTGCGACGAACCAGTTTGTCAAAGCCATTGCACTCATTCGACTGATTTCCAGAAAATTGTAAAATAACTAAAGATTCTAGCTTTGCATGTTTTGTCATCTTTGGAAAGCAATTAGGAAAGGGCAATTATTTATAAAACAAATCCACGTGTTTTTATAAATTAATAATAGAAAGTTTGAACTGTTGATTTCTTGCAAAAGTTGTGCACTTTGTTTCCAAATAAGACTCCAAATCACAACATTGTGAGCAACCAACATAAACTTAGCACCAGCTTTACTAGTGCCAACGAGATATGTAAGAGAGTGCAGGTATGAAAATGTGAGACTTTTGATCGACATGTTGCCGTCTTAATTCACTCATTCCTTGATTTTATGTGACTTGGTGCCTATGGCAACTGCCGCTGCAAGAATTGTCACAAACTCAAGCTGTAAATGAACTCCAAGCATAATCGATCTAAACCATAAACCTTGCTCATTCAGAATTATCTGATCATACTCGTTATAGAAAAGTCTGCTTCAGAGCGCCATAGCTATGACATTTCAGTGTCCAGACCTCTCTAAAGTCAAAAGGACAACTGAATTTAAAATTTGGGTTGGGCAGCTGAAATATCACCAACTTCATCGATATCCACCATTTCAACAAATAATATAAGGATTTGTTTGAAAGTTGCTTAACCATAAGATATGCAACAAATGATCTTCCAGATCCTTCGATTTTCTGAGTTACCTAGAAATCCTTCGCCTTGATTGTTCCCCTTACTACTACCAAAGTAGGTCTGATTACATGGAGTGCACATTGGACCCCTTGTGAGTGGTATCTCAAAAATTCCACACTGAGATTATCTTGCATCATCATCGCAAAGTTTGGACAAGACGGAGTACCCACTCGAGCGGTGTTCATGCACGTGATTGTGCGAGTCCCACTTTTGGGATCACCAACATTTATTTATGAACTTCTGGACGAACTTCATCAAAAATCGGATTATTTCGGGGCCTCTCGATCGAGATCACCCCATGCTGGCCATCTCGACACCCAGAAATGTATGTGTGTCTGCCTCTACAATCTAGAAGAGAGACCATGTATGTGTCGCTCCAAATGCTCTACCTAATATAATACATGCATCAGCCATGCCATGGGCCCCGATCGATCATGACCTCGCATCCCAGAACGTGAAGTCCGGGGAGCAGTTCAGCCCGCCCTTGGGGGTGATGTGCTTCCCCAGCAGGAAGTCCGTCACCGCCGCCTTGTTGAACGTGTTCGACGTGTGGATGCCGTCCCAGCTCAGGTGCGCCGCCGGCTCCGAGCACCGCGACGACGTCAGGTTCACGAACTTGTTCCCCACCATGCCCGAGTGCCCGCACGTCACGGCCTTGTCGAAGTTGTACTCGCCTCCGCCCGCGCCGCAGCACGCCTGCAGCGGCGCCGTCACGTTGAACTTCTCCGGCGCCTTCAGGATGTCCGTGTACACGCCGTGCGCATCGCCGTACAGCAGCGTCGCCTCCGGGTGCAGCACGCGCAGCGCCTCCATCCGCTCGCCCAGCACCTTGTTGTGGAGGCGCGTGATCTCGTTCAGGTCGCTCAGGCACCCGTGGCTGTCGTACTTGGCGTGCGGGCCGCCGTACAGCGCCAGCATGGCCGGCACGCACCCCAGAGGCGGCAGGTTCACCACCAGGATGGTGCTGGCCGTGGGCATGACCAGCGATGGCGTCGCCGGGGGCGTGTACACCACGGGGGTCAGCAGCGCCTTCACGTGCGTCTCGATGGCGTCCACCACGTGCGGCACCAGGCGCAGCGTCTGGCGCGGCGTGAGCGTGGCGTCGTAGAGGCCGGAGAAGTAGTCCTGGAAGCCGGACCACACCATGAAGAGCGACTGGCTGACGGAGGCGAGCGAGGGCAGGCTCTGGTTGAGGCCGGGGCTGTGGAATTTGGGGCTCTCGTAGAACCAGACGCGCACTTTGTAGCGCTCGTACCACTGCTGCTGCACGTCCAGCGAGAACGGGCTGTTCATGCCGGAGTCTCGGCGCCACACCTTCACGCTGCGCGCCGGCGCGCCGTACGCCGCGAAGTTGGTGCCCCAGGTGAAGTCGCCGCCAGTGCCGCGCAGCACCGGGTAGATGGGCCGCAGCCGCACTCCGAAAGCTGAAAGCACAACCAACAATTGCAACACCGATCAGCACACACCGCAGGAAATAAACCGTGCATGGCCGCTGCTGCAGCTCACAGACACAAATCAGGCACCAAAATTATTCACCGTCGACCGATATTCGGCACTGTAATCAGAACACCACTCCTGGCACCACCACAACACGATAGTGGTGCCAGCAAGCCGTCATGCATTATCCCACACATCGAGGAATGCTCGACACCATTCGGATGGACGAGCGACGCTCGATATATTCGATGGTACTACTTACCGAGGAAGTCAAGCAGCAGTTTGCCGTCGGTGTATCGGTCGGCGGCATGGCCGGGGAAGAGGACGCCGTTGGGGTCGAGCTCGGCGTGGGCGAACTGGTTGGGGAAGGCGGCGATGGAGTTGCCGGTGTCGGTGAGCGAGTCTCCGAAGGCGTACACCGCCGGGAATCGGCATTCGGGCAGTTCCTGCGCGGCCGAAGCCTGGCCACTCGACAGCAGGATGCAGGCAGCGACGACGACACCCCAGCAGAGCATGGCCATTCTGGACGTCGCGGACGCCATGTGTATCCGATTCTTAGACGTGGCCAGTCCCAATACCAGCGACTGAATCTACCGGGGAGCAAATTGTCGGGTCAGGGAAGCGCAAGAGCGTCGCCGATCCGTTCACAAGAGGCCGCCGTTCAAAATAGAGCAACCTGTGAATCCGATGGAGCCGTGATCTGGAGCACGTGATGGAGCAGGTGTGTTGGTGGAGAGAGTTGCGAAGATGAATGAGATGGAAGAGCAAGTGCGATCCATTTATATGGGTTTGCGAAGTCACTGAGCTCTGACCGAGTTGCATATCAACACGGTAATCCGAGCAGATTGACGTAGAATAGTGAAACTTTAGTATTTTTTGTTGACTTGGAGGAGAAAGGATCCGGAAATGGAAGCGTTGTGCAGGCTGCTTCCAAGTGGAGGCTGGGATATCATATAATATGCTTGGGAGGCTCTTTTTATTGCGAGCGCAAGTTGGTGAATCTAGATTTTGTCGGAGTGGGGAGACTTTTAATTTGTTCTTCGCACGTGCCCTGTTTCCCAGCCGCTTTGGTATGAAACCTTGAAATGTTGTCCATTTTGCAGCTGTTGCTTACCTCGTCTCCGCGTGTATTACCGTTGACGGCGTTGACACCGATGTAACCGAGCCACCGGTGCTGCGATACACTGCATTGTGCGTTGACTCTGCTTTTTATGCTGAACAGTTGCCGGCTTCTCGGGGTTTGAGAAGACCTAGGTTTCCTTTTTCCTTTCTTGCATATAATCGGCCCTTTACAAGTGGGAGTAGCATTGTTTTAGTGTAAACACCATTTTTATTACATTAGGATAACTAGATTCCCAAGTTGTACCCTAATGGTCGGCTTAAGTTGGTCACCTTAAATCCAAATTGTTACAAAATTTCTAATTTAATGAATATGGTGTTTGTAGTGTTACAATGACTTCAACACTTATAATTAATTAAATTGTCACAACAAGAAATACCAAAGCATAACACATATAACATGATATTCATTAAATTGGGAAAACACAATTCCCAAGTTGTACTGCACCTAAAACCAAAAAAGTTACTTCAAACCAAATTTGAAGGTATCAAATTTAATCTCAGCCACTAAGATTTTTTCCCTTGCAAATTCCTCCTCTCAAGTGAGGGCATGTGTACCAAAAAAACGCTGGAGCTCAATTTAAGGTGATCACCTTAAGCCTTTAGAAGTCCTAAATTTGGCCAAAGTTCCCAATTTAATGAATATCTTGTTATATACCTAATATAGGCTTTTGGATCAAAAGTAATTTCACTATTAGAAAAACAAAACCCATGAACGCAATATCCATTGATTTGGGGAAAAAAAGTAATTTTTGGATTTTGGATTTTGCTTTTTTAAAGAATTTTGGGGATTTATATTGAATTGTATAATGGTTTCTTTAAGGCCTTATATCAATGATGTAATATCTTGAAGGAATTATCAAAAAATCAATTTAAATCACCAAAATATTATCACAAATGCAAAACTCAACATCCCAAAATCAGTTTTGGGAAAGTCTTTTTCCCAAATTAATGAATATTAAGTTCAAGCTTCATTTAGGAGGTTTTGGATGTTTGAATACCATCTTTGTTAAATTGGGAAAAGGAGTACATTTTGGGACTTTTGAAGATTTTAGGTAATCACCTAAAACTAAGCTCAAAGCATTTTTTTGGTAGATGTGCCCTCACCAAAGAAGAGGAATTTGCAAGGGAAAAATTCTTAGTGGCTCAAATTGAATCTAATACCTTCAAATATAATTTAAGGTAACTTTTTGGGTTTAAGGTGGAGTACACAATGGTACTTCCATTTTTCCCAATTTAACAAATATGGTGTTTTTGATAGTTTTTTTGGACAAAGTAATAGGGAACTCAAATTTGAAAATTGCTATTTATAAGTGTCATGCACTATAACACTGATAGGGTATTAAGCTGTTAATACTTTAACATACATTGAATATTAAACCTACAAAGGTAATAAATTTAAAGTTTGTTAAATCAACATTTATGAAATCATTTTGTAGTGAAAACAACACATACAAAGTAATAAGTTAAACTCACATTTTCAAATATATACATAGACATAGACATATATATATATATGTATATATATACATATACATATATATATATATATATATATATATATATATATATATATATATATATATATATAATACATATATATATATATATATATATATATATATATATATATATAATACATACATATATATATATATATATATATAGATTTTTTTATCATGTGGTATTTTAGCGATAAATTGTCAAAAAAGATGACGGCATCTACAATAGGTAGGCAGAACAAATTAATAGAATTTGCTGCGCCCCAAGTTCCCATTTCCTATTTGGTGTTTGAACTTTGAAAGCCTTTGGTAAAATGCATGAAATTTATAAAATTGAATGAGAAATTGGTTTACGGCACTAGTTGTGGAAGAAGTCAATTAAATCCTCCCATTGCATCTTGTTCAACCATGTTCACATCATCTTTTTTAATTGCGTCACATTTTCCTAGACCAAACATTTATCTTATCTATTTATTTGGTGCCTCATATGAATTGTTGAGATCAGATTCAAATTGTTAATTGATAAATTTATGAGCTTTCACAGTTGGCAATGTGTTTGAATTTTCACGTAATAAAATTACAACTTCTTCAAACAACATGGAATATCTCCCTTTTCTTCTTGCTACTTGGAATCTTATTTTTCACCTTGAATGAGCTCAAATAAAATGCTTGTGTGCTTCCAACAATTTGCATTTGAGTTGAAGATCTAATTCCTAAGCCATTTTCAACCATTATCACCAACTCTAAGAAAAATGTTCCACACAAATTATGTGGTTGATATTAAAAGTTAGAATGATCCACTACAATCATGTGGTTGCAAAAAGAATAATGTTTATCTTTGTTTACCAATTTTTATTGGATGACAAATTTATCATTGTTTGGATGATTCAACACCAATTCAAACAAAGTTTATGAAGAGTATTGATAATGATAATACTTACCACATTTTTTGTTGTAGAAAGTAGAAAGCAAAGATATCTATAACATATAGATAGTTTTAACACAAACAAAGTAAACTTTTATATACAACAGGTTGTATGTCAAATGTGTTTTAGAATTGGGTTGTGGCACATTGAAGTTTGGTAGCATTGTTGCAAATTACAATTAAAATTTGTTTGATTCTAATGTCAATTCTAACTTCAAGAACTGCACAATCTAAAGAGATTTGAAAAACATGATATATTGTAAATGCAAGAGTATGTGCAAACGTATGAAACCACTTTTTTTCAACAAACTAATTTCTGGTTGGACACCAATACCACAATTGTAACTTAGAATTCAGACACATGTACATGTTTATATACATTCTTTGCAACCACGTTGTAAGTTACTATAGAGTTGGTGTTAGGTTGCTGTGACATCATTTCCTTTTTAAAGAGAACTTTCTTGAGGAGCAAACAAGAGCTTTGTTAAATATTTTCTATGAACTCATTAGAGCAATTTTTTGAAATTATTTGAATTTGTTATTTTCATAGTAAGGTAGCAACACCCATAACTATCATTGTATCCATAATCATCACCTTTAAATTTTGGAAAATTTGTGGAAGTGAATAGATGTAATTACAAGGATGTACAATGTGTAAACATGAAACCTTTAATGTGTTATTCATTAATTTGGGAAAACAATCGCTACCATTTTGTACCTCACCTAATCCAAATTAGCCACCTTAATTCAATCAAGGAGGTCAACCTAAACCTAGTTAATGAATTTCTGTCCTAAATTTTAGAAGTTAATGAATTTCTGTCCTAACTTTTAGAAGTTAATGAACTTTCTATCCAAAATTTCAGAAGTTAATGAACTCTTTATCCAAAGAGAGCATATTTCTGGAAGATATATATCTCATTTCATTGGAAAACAGTCAACAAATTCCCAATTCAATGAATATGGCATTCTCTAAAAAATTAAAACCATAAGTCCTACTTTGTACATTTTTTCCTTGGGATTTTTTCCCAAATTAACAAATATGATGTTCTTGATGTTGAAATTAGGTGCAATTGTAGTTGGCTCTTTAAGCTTATTCTCACATTATCTAAATAATACATTCAAAAGTGCAAACTCATCATTTTTCTCTTGCTAATAGGATCCTATAATTTACTAGATGTTTATTAATAATCATCATGTTCAAAACCCTTGATTTGACGGGTATGGGTGCTGCTACTTTTTTGCCTACACCTTTTCAATTTTCATTCAATGTCAAATTATTCTTCACCACTAGTAGGTGTTGAGATTGGGACTCATAGGAGAAAATTGAACCTTGGTATCACAACAATGCTAGAAGACAAAAACCAAAAATGAGCTTCTGACGGCTGTGGTAACTACATGCAAATGTGTCCTTTTTAGTGATAGGAAAAGAGACCCAACAAGGAGAGATTCCAAACATCTAAAAGATTTCCAAAATCTAGCTCCTAAATTTTCAGAAAATACAGAAGATGGCATTAAAGCTCATATAATTGGTCAACTAAAGTTTTAGGCCTACTTTTTGAATAAACACATATTGAATCCTCAGGCACAAGTTCTAGTCTTTAACGCCGAGTATGGGTTGGATAGTAAACGGTGCTTTAACTCAACTTCGGAGTTCAGATGCATGAAAAGAGACATACAATATTGAGTGTATTTTCATATGATCCTACCTAGCACAAGCCAATATACAGAAACCAATTACAATAAAATAAAAAAACCTTTTTCAAGGGCAGAAATGCCAAGAATGTGAACACTGAACAAACAAAAATAATAAACTGCACCGTTCATTTTCAAGGCGTTTCCAAGACAGGAAGTTTTACTCTGGTGTGTATTCCCTGCTGACATTTAACCACCACAAGCACATCCTATTGTTTCAAAGGAATAACACATCAAACTCCAGTGTATCTGGGTTGAAAAACACAAACTCCGGCAGACGTCATTGAAGAGAAATCAATTTGTATATTACAAGCTATTCACACAAATTGCTTGTCAGCTTAAGCATTTCCATTACAGCCCACACTAAAAAGGAATGCCCTTCGAGCATTTCAGCGTGTGAGCATAGGTTGAGAGCCACCCTAATGGCAGTTGAACCACGTTCTACTGTAACCTAAAAATCTACCAGGACAAACTGGCAGATGGACTATTTCTAGAATTCAGATTATACTTCCTCTGGAAGGAATTGCTATCATCTAAGCCTTACTGGGCGATAGTCAGAAGAAACTAATTTCAGCTGCACGACAAAGACTAATTCCACGTAAAACATTATTTTTCCAAAATCTAGAGCTACAGTTTCTAAACACAGGGTCCACTCAGCAGCTTACCAAGATGCAAGGATCTCCCAATCCAAGCAACGGAGCAAGCAAATCCCTCAAAGGGAGAGTGGAAAATCTGATGTCAAAAATCAGAAGCAAAAAGCCGCAACCACATAAAAGCAAATCACTGCCTTGCAAACCGAAGTGAGGATGCCACCATCATGAGTAAACCTCACAAGAGGGCAACAATGTGTCACCAGTTCCCCAATGTTACAAATATTCTCTTGCAGCTGTCATGAAAGCCTCAAACACGCCTCCTCTCCAGATTTCTTAACCACCCTTGGGGACCAATCTCCATAGTGCTCAACAACACTTGGAAACCAGCTGCGACGCATCAAAAATTGCATCCCAACCTCTACTCACCTTCCTCCCACAGGTCCAGCAGGCGCTCCATTGGGGTTATTCGATCTGTCGACTCCACTTCGGACGTTGTATTGTTCGTGCACTCTTGCCCGATTATCTGCCCACCACTGCTCGGCTTCCCTTTCACTAAACCGTTTTCGGCTGTAAAGGTCCACATGAAACCACCTTAGAACGGGCACACTAATCTCAACCGTTGACATGAAGTGACATCGCTCCCACACCTCACCAGTGCCAAACCACATGCGCTTCAACCAATAATAATATGAAAAAACCAAAATCCACATTGTGTAGATCAATAGAAAATAGGGAAGATTTCATGGATACCCCTGAAGGTCGCCATATTTTCATAGACACCCCTGATTTTCAGAAATTTCACAAATATCCTTGGACCAAATTTTTCAGGTGTTTGTTTTGTTGTGCATGTCACTTCCTTCTCCCTTTGTGCGCACACTATTTCTTTTTTGTTATGCGTGCGCACAAAGGAAGAAGGGAAGTGGCATGCACAACAAAACAAATGCCTGGAAATCCAAGGGTATTTGCGAAATTTCTGAAAAATCAGGGGTGTCTATGAAAATATGGCGACCTTCAGGGGTATCCATGAAATTTTCCTTAGAAAATATACTCGTGTCAGAATGTGTTCAAGTGCAGAAACCATACCTGAACCGAACGCGCTTCAGATCTTTTCCACCTCCTGGAATGGCTGTCAGTGTGATGTACACACCAGGCTCATCTTGCTCTACCCACTCTGACTCAGGTTCTCTTCCGTTCTCTACCGACACAGAAGCACCTAATATCCTACCGCTTTCCTCTTGTCGTTGTCCTGTATCAAACCCATTCAATTCTCCTTCTCCCAGCCTAGTTGCTGGTCGCCCACTTCCTCCCACCCTTCCCATCTCAAACTCTGGACCAACGCGAGGACTGTCCGCTCCCTGCAACCCACGTCCTGAAGGTGGACTTGATGGACTGGCCACTCCATTGGCCTCGCCACCATGGTTATCTGCACTTGGGCCGAAACCCTGAAACTGAAACCCTGATCCTTCGCTGCCTGCATCAAGGGGCGAACTACCCTGAGCTCCATTCGGAATGTCAAGACGAGCAAGAGACAAAGAAGCTGATCGCCCGTGTTTGAACGCACCTTGAGGCATCCTCTCAGCCATCTCTTTCAGCTGCAAAGCGCACAAAAACTACCGTTTAGACGACGCTAACATACAAATATGCAATGGGACTTTAGAGAAAAATCAAATTTCACACTATGCTTACCAAAAGAAGTTAGAACCAGAAAAAAGGGGACACACAACAACAGCAGAGAAAATTTTCACCCCCTCAAGTGCCCAAGTGATGGCCAATTGTATGTCGACGGATGTTTGGGTAAATCATTTAGAAAGCTTCAAGGAAGGAAACAAACTGTAACAATAGAAAGTAGAAACCGTACCCTACATTTCTTAACAATAAACATATGAAGCTAGATTCGGTTTGAAAGTGGACTTCTATTTTCAGCTTGGTCAAATAAGGATTAAGGTTGTCCCTGCTCAATAGGCTTTGTTCATTGTATAACTATCTTCGCTAAATGAACAACCACATGTCTCCAAAGTCGACGAGTTTGGAGCTGGACACGGAAAAAATCACATGGTGACGATAAGACATGCAAGTTATCCATCTTTACGGTCTATGTAGCCAAACGACTGGGTTGCAACAAATTCTTGAGAACCTTTTTGGAATCAACCACGTAGTTCAGTCACCAAGCAACGATTGCAACTCTATCAAGGAAAATGCGACCTGGAGATCTCTAGGGCACCAAGAGGATGCTAAATTAAGATGGTCGTGAACAAATATTTCAGAGTAAGACTACGATACCAAGTCTGATGTCAAAGTCTCTGGAGGCTCCTCAAGAAAAAGGGCTAATTCCTCCATTGTGATAGCATTTATCCGCATCTGCTTCCCAAGGATTCAAAGCATCTATCATACAGTATTCTCCAGCGAGTTATCAGCATAAAGCGTCCTGGCTTATGGCTGATTTCACAAGCAATCATAACCCTCGTTAGAACAAAGAAGTATACCTGTGCAGTGAGAGACTTTATAACTTCCTTTGCAGCTTTACACTTCGCAGCCTCTTCAGTTGCCATTGCAATGGCATTCTGGAGCTGCTGAGCTGAACGATGCACATCCTTCTCATGATTTTGGAGCTGCCTGGCTAAACTCTCCACCTATCAAATAGCGGAACAGTTAGCCTTCAAATATACCACAGTAAATTTAAAAATCCCAGCTTCCTCTGTCATTCCGAAATGAAAAGATATATTGAACAACATACTTTATCACCATAGAATCAACACAATCCAACATGTTACCTGCGCCCTCAGCTGTACATTCTCATCACTCAAAGTATCGTTGGTCTTCTTCAGGTCCTCTACCACAGTTCTCGGAACTACCAACCCCGACCCTGTTGGAGTTGGTGTCGTAGATCTAGGGGGACTCGACCGCCGAGACAGCGGGGACACTGCTCTCGAAACTGCTCGACCTGATGATACTGTGCTTGATATCACCGTTGACGCTTTGGGGCTTGGTTGGAAAGGAGGCTTCGCAAACCCCGCAGGCACATTTACAGAGCCCCACGTTGCCAGCCCACCCGACCCATTCGGAGCTGGCAACACCCGATTCGACGAACTGTCAGGTTTCTTTGTCCGCTTCTTCGTATCCCCCGCTTTCCCAAACTCCAAAGTGATCGTGTTCGGAGGCTTCCCTGAGTTCAATCCCTGCGGTCTCGGCACCCTTAGGTCTCCTTTGCTGGGGACCTCTTTCAGCTCCATTGACCGCCGTCGTGCCCCCAAGCCGCTCACTGAGACCACACCTTCACTACCCTTCTTAAGCTTATTGTAGCACGGGTCGCACACTCGGAATGGCTTCCCTGGATTCGGAGCCAGCGACGCTTTCACGGCCTTCTTAGAACTGCACGCGTGACAGAACACCAGCCCGCAGTTGTAGCAATTGTGCCGCTTCCGAGTGAACCCGAACAATTGCCTGCATCCTGAGCACGCATTCTGATCCGCGCCCGACAGCCACTTGTGCAGGCAGATCGCTGCCGTGAACGTCGCACCACACGCGACGCTCTTCACCTGCTTGTCCTTCAGCGCTTCCACCAACGTCGGCGCGTTCCTGTCCTCCACGTCCCCGTGCCCCAGCCGACCATTCGCGCCCCTCCCCCAAGTGTACACCTCCGACTTCTGAGTCAGAACTGCCACGTGATGCGCTCCGCATCCTATCTCCTCCACATATGCCTCGCACAGCTTCCCCTCCACCAGTCCCGGCACCTTTCCGTCCGCCAGGGGATCTCCCAATTGCCCAAACGTCGATCCACCCATCGTGAAAACCTGCCCCGACGTCGTCAGCGCCACTGTCAGGCTATTGCCGCACGCCACCTGTCGGAAGTTGTGATCCACCACCGCCGCCACGCACGTCGGCACCAGCCGCTGCTCCTTGTCGCCGTGGCCTAATCGCCCCTTGTCGCCGTCGCCCCATGTGAACAGCTTCCCGGACGACACCACGCTGGCGGTCGAGTTCCCCACCATCACCTCCACCACGGCCGCCGTGTGCCACACCCCGCATGCTGCCCTCACCGTCTTCAGTCCTTTCAGGGACTCCACCTCCCTCGGCGAGTACGAGCTCCTCGTGTCGTTGTGCCCCAGCACGCCGAACGTGCCGTCCCCGAACGTGAACAGCTGCCCGGAGGACGTCACCAACGCCGTGTGCCAAGGACCGCACGCAACCGACGCCACTCGGATCCCCTCCAGGTTCACCCGCTTCGGAATCCAGTGACTGATATCATTCCCATGGCCCAGCAGTCCCAGGCTGTGAGTGCCGTCGCCCCAGCTGTACAGGTCCCCGGACAGCGTCACCGCGCAAGCGTGGTAATCCCCGCATGCCACCACCTCCGTGGTCGAAGACGCCAACGCATCCACCAGCTGAGGGTGCGACACGTCGCAATCCACCCCGTGCCCCAGACGTCCACCGGACTCCTCACCCCAAGTGAACACCTCTCCCTGCCGCGTGACCACCGCTACATGCCTGCCCCCGCAAGCAATGTACTGCACATCCAGCACCATGGCAGACTCCAAAGCCTTGGGAAGAAGCGCATCCAGTTTAAGGCCTCCACCAGTGCCGATTCTGTGCGCACCACCCCCCAAAATGCCATCGCCTGCACCTTCTCCCCACAGATACACGTCACCCAACGCCTCAGCATGAAGGGAGCTGTCCTCACCGTGCATTGAACTGTGGCTTGACGAGCTTACAGCACTTGACATGCTGATTCTGTGATTGTCAGGCTGAGCGGCACCAGCCAGTCTCAGATGCGCACTCACGCTGTCCGATCCCAGCGATGAACTGCCGGAATGCATCGATCCTCCAACTGAACCCATATCAAATACATTCTTTGCTTCTATTATAGGTACGGACCCTGTTGGATAACTCTTATCTGATCGCAGGGGGCTGCCTAAAAAACTCGAGGTCTTGAAAGAATCTCCGCCCTCCTGCCCATGCAGAACGTTGCGATCATTGGGCAAACAAACCATTAATTAGTTTACACTCTATAGCATCAAAACGTAGTACATGACACCAGCTCAGTCATGTGAGCATATTACTAGAAATTCTAACCTTAGATTTAGCACGTGATTTCTTTCTACGTGAATTCGCCTGAGAGTCAGACAGGCATAGTCCCAACGGCATCTTCCTTTAAACAGACAGCGAAAATGGCTATCAATCATTATGAGCGTAGCTTGTAACCACTCCAGTCGCTTCACAACTGATGCTTACAATATAAGGCTCGTAAAATTATTTATGACAACCGTAAACCCATACCTGGTGCAGATTGTCAGTGCTTCCGAATGGTGATGTAAAAGGTGAATTAGTCCTTGTCAGTGAAGGACTAACAGCATCCGTAGATCCTTCATGCTTTGGGGTGAACTTAGACTTCCGCAACTGAGCGCCAGCAACAGAAGCCTTCAAACCCACGAACCAGACTTCTGCTTCATCTTTATCCTTACATATCTGCAAATAACACAACGCAATTACACGTCAATATTTCCTTGTCAATTCTTTCAAAATACATGCACTCATCCAAAGCTCCTACTACTCACCACCTGCACTACCGAATACACCAGAACATATACCACTTCGAGAAATACCGTACTAACCAACAACAGTGCACCATACGTTCACATGTATTGCCACGATACTCACCAGATCCAATGACCGTTCCTCATTGGAGTGAATCAGCGAAAAAGACTGGTATTCCTTCTCTGGCCGTGGGTAACGGGAAAAAACGGGCTGTTTACGAACCCACGTAAATTTGTTAGTTTTCGATACTGGAGGATGATTGAATCTCCAAATCACTCACTCTACTTTTACCTCAACGACAATGCTTCAGGTCAACTTCTCTATCTGGATCTGGATCTTCCAGCATTGAGCCAGAACAACATTGTTGTAGAAATGCACGATTTTGGGATTCATATTCTATCTAGTGGATGTAGTGGCAGAAACAACCAAGGGCCTAAAGAAAATTCCAAATTTTTAATGATTCCCAAGACAGTACTCACAAACTGTACTAAAGGAGGCACTGTATCAACATTATACGGAAAACAAAACTCATAACGATATCCGCCACAGGAGCACAGTCCTTCACCAGAGCATGGAACCAGATATTTAGGAACTTACCGTACGCTGACCAGGTATTATTCTAGAGACAGTACTCAACCAGAGTCTCTTCTCCTCTCCTCCGGAGTACCATACCAATGCATTCTCATCCTGCACACATCTGTTTAAAGTCAGGATCTAAAATATTCAAGATCGTCATTGGTATGAAGTACTCGAAGAAGCTAAGTTTCGCATCAGAGGGGTCTCATGACACTAAAGTAAAGCTGGCAAAGAATACAGCAGCCTCAAGAATTATCCAGAAACGGCAACTTGTTCCCAAATGTACAAAGTTCCTTCTTTCAATCCGAAGGTAAGATATAAGATCGTGATATCAAGAGTTCCTCCCGCCGCCCCCAACCCCGTCCCCCCACTCCCTCCACAAAAAATTTGAGGAGCAAAAAAAAAAAAATTAAATTAAAATGGAACACTAAGAAAGTTAAAAACTTAATATCAGCACAACCAGAACATGTCAACAGAAGGGAATTTGTACAATGACTTACATTAGAGAGTTTAAAAGGACAAAATTTGGGTTTTCCGCGCCGACCGTACTTCAAAAGCTGCGCACCCTTCTTCAGTGCAGTTATAGCCTATAGCCAATGAAGAAATAGATCAGATAGGAAATCGGAATTTACTTGCATGGGGGGGCTTGTTGGTAAAGCATGATCAATGAAAACAAAGAATTGGCAACAACGAATTACATGATACGCGTTTTTGTATTTGATTCATATAATAAGTTCCTCGATGACCTCTTGAGAGTTTAGTGATTAATCCACGCAGCACTACTTCGTCAGTTCATATTATTCACTTATTCAGCATTCCTGGTCTCGGGTTCACTATGATACAGGAAAGCAGCAATGTTCCTGAAAAGCCACAAAACTTTGACGCAAAGCCTTAACAAATTTGTCGTAGGGCACTATAACAAAAAAAACCTATTCGTTAACGAGATGCATTGACTGGACCTAGTCGTCATTATTAGCACTCCAGAACTTCACAATTAGCCTTATATAGCCAGTAGAGCAGAGGTCCAGATAGACTTCTACAAAGTGATAAAAATTTGCACCTCAGCTCGTATTCCCAAATTGATCTCTATGGAGCTCTATACTACTCTCCCAAAAGCACTCCTGCATGATATAAAATACTTAAAGTGATGCAAACAGTATCCTCAACATTTTACGTTCTCACTCTTTGTTCAGTTCAATTTATACAAGGTGATACTGTTATATAGGTCACGTATTTGGAAACATACGACTGATGCTACCTGGACAAGTGGATACGTTAAGAAACATTCACCTAGATAATAAGAGAAGGAAAAACCCTAACACATTTTATCATTTAATCTGCAACAAATGCTCAACTAAAGACCAACGAGTTCAAGAGCCTCTCTACCTGTTCAGTATTGCGCTCCAGTACTCCATGCCGTGTCTGGTCTGCCATCCGCTGCCCAACCAGGGCAGAATGCATCTCTTTCCTAGCTGACATTATTATTGCTGAATTCTCTAATCCAGCACCTTGGAGATTCATATACGGTGCTGGTACCGCTCTGATGTTCACATTGATCGTCGTTATCTTTGGCCATCACTTTGCACCAACCCTCGAGATTACTTTGCAGAACCTCGAAGAAACAAACCCTAAGCCGTCCAGGTCTCCCAGACCACATGAAGCTAAGCAATTGATTACCGACCTCGCGCAACCTCAGTCAGTAGAAAGGTGACCTTTTGCAGCTGCCAAAAGCTCAATGAACGCAGATCTCCTGAAGCCAACAAACAAAATTGGTGACGCAGAATAAAGACATATACCATGGCATATTCAACACTTCGCATGATCAACTCGTCAATTTATTTTCGTGCCACATCAGCTACTTCAAAAGTTTCAATCAACAGTTTTGTTACGCATGGTACTTTCACTTCGAAAATGAATTTTAATTAGTACAGAGACTGCCATGGCACTACGGTTTCTTTTATCAAAAACGCAGCTCCAGAAAAACTCTTCCCGGACACCATAGCCTACGACCTCAAATTGCATCCCATGAATTAAAACCCTAAGAAAACCACCGGCTAGGCAATCCTCCTCTGAAAACGCACCGCAAAACACAAAACCCTAGAAGACCGATACGGCAAACCAGAAATTGAAACCTGCTCTTGGATCGCACCACGATATATTTCTCCGCATGCCACATCACTCGAAACCCTAGAATACCCTAACACACTCAGTCAACCACCAAATCCAGCACACTACACAACACACGCCCTCAATTCACATCTCCTCGTGTCCACCAAACACACACACACACACACACACACACACACACACATGCCGCTCCGACGCACCTCTCAATCACGCCAACTGCCAAATCCGCGTGCATGTCTCGGTCGCAAATCATCACAACGATAAACGATACCAAGCAAAAAGCCGAACTCCTCGTCTGCCTCCTCCATAACGCGCCCTGGACAGAAAATCTCCAAGTTCTTCTCCCGTTGAAACCAGGAATCACAAGAGCACGCAGAAGTGGATTTGGAACACGCGCCCCGGCGCCCCCGAAGATCGAAATTGCGCAGCAAAAAGCGAATAAAGGACCAGAGAAAAAATATTAAAAAAGGGGAAAGAGGAGACGCAGTGACGTGGTGGATGAAATTGTGCAGCTATGGAGGTCCCCCGGGGGTGCTAAGCTTAGCGATGGCGCCTACGACGCTACAACAACTCTCTCAAGGGTCCGAACTCCGAAATCGGGGAAATCATTACGGAGTATAAATTAGGTCGTCTCTCCCGCAATTCGACTCTCGTAGCTCGTTCGTTGCATGCCCCCCAGCCCCCTCCCTTTGCTGTTTTTTTGTCCCCGGGCTGAGGGCAGAGGGCAGAGGACATTAGGAGACGGTTTTTTTGGTTCGGGCAACGGTGTACAGTTCGGGGCCGTCATGAGATCGAGCGCAGTTTGTGCGCAGTTTTGGACTCGTCCTGGGCAGAGGTTTTTTTAGCCGCGGGCTGCACTGAAACCTGTAAGGTAGACACACCCATACCTGACCATTTAATTTTAACCTTTGAATGGTCCTTGGGCTCTAGAGCTACGGTACCAAATACGGTGGCTACCAATATTCAAAAGTTTAAATCAACTAGAAACTAAGTGTTACAACCATATATATTGAAGGGTTGTATGATGGTGGGTGCATAAAAAAATCTGAAAAGCCCTCAGAGCAACTCAAATATGTCTATATACGGTCATATATACAACCACAAAGGGCGTTCAGGCCCTTCAGGGGTTAACCCTTAAACACAAATGGGGACAAAAATTGTCCCTTGCAAATATACTAAGCCCATGTATTTGCGGCAATAGGCCTTGGCTCTTAAGAATTAACCCCTAAGCACCCAATTGACCATTTTCTAATCGCTGCCTTTTTTGTTTGGGCTGCCCAAGACAAAAAAATATTCAAAAAAACATTAATTTTTGTAATAGAAAACCAAGTCTTCTTTTCAACTCAACTTGAATCATGTCAATCCAAGTTAAACTCCACCAAGGAGAAATTTTTCAAAGACAAATATTTCAATATTTGTTAGTGTTGTAAATTTTACTATTTTGGGAAACTAATGATGTTCTCTCCTGTCAAAAGATTGCATTTTTGAAGTCTAGGATAGAATGTCTATTTTTAACCAATCATACCAAAATTTGAAATCTATGATTAAAATTTGTAATTTTGGTGAATACTAAATGGTAAATGCTTCTAAATTCATTACATAAAAATCCAAAACTTTTTTTGAGTGTTTGATTGCATGGATAATTACAAAACATTATGATTTTTGTTTTCCCTTTTGAAGCAAACTTCATCAAAATTACAAAAGTACCATTTTATTACACATCTATGTTTTGCTCTTACCCCTTTAGGCAATTAGAGGTTAAACACCAGGGTGGTCATCGTGACCAGCCTGGCTACAGTACTTACATTGTTCACCTTAGTGCCCAGCAATAATAATATACTTTTCTAAAGTTGCAAGAGTCAACAGTGCATGGTGCCCTCATGGAAATTGCAAGAGGGGTAGTTTGGGACCTAACACCGTGTTTTTTATCACAATTTGGGTTGCCTAAAAATATGAATGCATCAAATGAGATAATTTTTTGCCTTCCATGATGAACCATGTGTTTGTGATCACTTCTAAAAAAATTAGATGAAAAACAATTTATTTCTGTAATGCATAATCTTTTTTTAGAGCGTGCAAACATCTTTTGTCCACCTCGGGGTTTAGGGGTTAAGCGTTTGGGGTACCTCAAGCTCTCAAAAAATTCAAGAAAAAATCCGTAGGATTAGCCTTTCAACAAGCTATTGTGGAACGTAATTTATGTAGAAAAAAGTATTGTAGATTACTTATATTAAAAGGCAAAGTTGCAGTTCATAAGATCCCTGTTAGCAACTCTAGATTACCCTTGAAACTACTTAGATGTGTTCCTATAATGGCACTTGAAGGTCCCGATCTCAACCATCCCAAAGTAGTTTAGCACTTGACATGTGGCAAAATTTGCTTGTGGAAGAGGCATTCATTGCTCCACTTTGGGTTCAATAGTGGGTGGAGAAGCCCTCAAAAGTAAGGTGCAAAATTGGAGAGGGATCAAAGAACGGTGTTTCTACCTTACTGCAAGAATCTACTTGAGAATTGTTGACAATTGCAACTTTTTATTGACTACATGTCAGTACTTCAAAGTCTACTCTAAATAGTGCATTTAGGTTGCCCCTCGCACCAGTTTCTTGACATTTTCCACAACATAAACCAATCCAAGCTCTTTCAAAGTTTTTCATTTGTTTTGGTTGGCCCTCAAGGGCCTTGATCTCCACCCATGCTCTTCAAAAAGATGGCCTTGCATTCAAAACACACCCCATAAACAATCATTTGATCACTTATCAAGGAAAGTAGAGGATAAAGTCCACTAAACTTGGAATTAGTAATGATGAATAGTGGTTTGAAGGGCCCTTGCTAGACACAATAAGACAAAGTGTCTTAAGAGGGTTTTGAGAGGGGCATCAACTCTTTTCATCCACTTTGAGCGTGTTGAAGTCACCCTTGGGGAGATCACTAGCCTATGTTTTAGGAACCACGTGAGTTAAAAAATAGGGTCCATTTAATTCAAAAGACCAAAATTTTATATAATATGTAGAGCTACTATAGGGTTCATGAAATACTATATATTCTAGTATATATAAATTAGAGTCTGTAAAAACATTAGGTAGTATGATTTTTTATTAATAAGTTAGCCTTGACAAATAGGGATTATAAAAAAAATTAATGTTGTTTGTTGCTCTCCATGTTAAATTGTTTTAAATACATACCATAGAATTGAGAAGCATTAAAAACTTGTTAACAAACATTTTCATTTGGACAATAGCCTTTTAATTCATATGCTTGGTATTTGTTTCATGGTGAATACCATTTGTGTACATATAATAGAAAGTAAATTTTGTTTTTGATGAATAATGGAGATAAAATAAAATTGGACAAGCAAAATTTATACATAAAATAGCCCCATTCAAAAATCAAATGAATGATTTTATAGAAAAATATAGGGTACTAGAAATATGACTTGCATAGCTTTTTGTGTAAAAATATGGTCATTTTAAATCCCACATTTTAGATAAATAGCCCTACATCAAATACCCTTTTAACTCAAGTGAATTCCACAAAATTTCAAGGAATGATCTCCTTGAGAAGTCACTGGTGGAGATGCCCTAAGTACTTAATCCCTAAATACTCAATCAACCATTTTTTGGTTGCTGCCCTTTTTGCGGGTTGCCCAAAATGAAAAAATAAAAGCAAAATTTGAAAATAATAATAATAATAATAATAATAATACAAGAAAGCAAGTCTACTTTCCCACCCAACAAATCATGTCAATCCAAGTTAAACTCCATGAAGGAGAATTTTTCAAAAACAAACAATTCAATATTTGCTAATGTTACAAAATTTACTATTTTGGGAAACTAATGATGTTCTCTTCTTCAAAAGGACTGCATTTTTGAAGTTTTGAATAGAATGTCTATTTTTACCCAATCATACCAAATTTCAAATTATGTGAATAAAATTTGTAATTTTGATGAATATTAAATGGTAAATGCTTCTAAATTCACTAAATAAAAATCCAAGTTTTTTTTTGAATATTTGATGGTATGGATAATTTCTAAAGATCATGGTTCTTGTTTTCTCTTTTGAAGCAACCTTCATTAGAGTTACAAAAATATCATTTTATAACACATCTATGTTTTGCCCTTACCCCTTTGGGCAACCCTCCAAGAGCCTCTTAAGGTTTGACAAACCAAGCTATTAATTGGCTAGCTTGAGTACAAGAAAAGGGCACTCATACCCATTGCTACTTTGTATTGGAAGAACCTAAGGCCACATGCACAACCCAAAACAATAAAAAAGACATTGTACTCATAAAATATGTAAATGTATGCACTACTCACTATCCAAGTACTTCACTTATCTATTTGAATAGAGTAAAGTAAAATTTATGGTCCTATTGTACATTTGTACCCATAGTTTTGTCCAATAGGGATAACATAATAGTATGGTTTTTATGATTGCATTGAATTCAAAAAATGAGCAAAAATAGGGGATTAATGATTTGTTTGTTGTAGTAAGGATGTTGTAAGACCCCTTTAGAGACTTTGTAGGGAGCTCTTGGAGGGCTCAAAACTTTGCTAATGACGTCCTCCACATGTCTCAAAATGTCCCAAAATGTATCAAAATGTATCAAAATGTATCAAAATATCTCAAATTCATGGTGTGAACAAGATTTGGCCAAAAGACAATACAAGAAAGTGGGTATGTCTATCCAATGTTACTTTTTAAGGTTTTTGACCTAAAAAGGAAGAATTTAATTATTATTTTTAACTTTTACTACATGAGATGGCTTTAGATCCATATCCTAACTTCATGTTGCCAACCATGTGTGTAACCAACACGTACAAAGTCACTACAAGAAAAAGGGCCGTTTTTTATTAAGGATTTTGACTACAAAAAAGGCTAACATGACTAAGACTAATTGACTAGTCAAATGACCACATGTAGTCATAAATAATTTAATTAGTCATGAATAATTTAACTTATGACTACAAGTAATCATAAATTAAATTATTTGACTAATACTAGACCAGTCAAATAGTCTTAGTCGTTGTACTATTTTGGTAGTCAAAATCCTTAGTCAAAAATAGCCCTTTTTCTTGTAGTGAGTAAACTTTATTTATTATTTTAAGATAATCAATCACTACAAGGAAGTAGTGTCAATCTAGACATTTTTAGTCAATTAAAGCATCCTAACTCAAACAGTTTGATGTCAATTTGGACATTTTTTATCAAATTTTTGTCAATTTGGACATTTTAGTCAATTTAGACGTATTACTCTTGGCAATTTTTCTTGTAGTGTTATGAGTTGATTACATCACAATATCAGATAGATAAGAGCTCAATTTGGCATATCATGTATTGGATAAACAAGCAAGCTAACAATTTGTCTAATGTGACAACTATGCTCAAAATGTCCCAAAATACAAATGTTGTAATAATACACAAAATTAATTGTTCAAATTGATACATTCAAATCAACTAAATGTGTCCAAATTGACATTGTTCCCTTGTAGTGAATTTATTGAATATATCACTACAAGGGAGCAATGTCAATTTGGACATTTTTTGTCAACTAGGGCACCCGGATTTAGACATTTTTTTGTCAATTTGGACACATATTTGTCAATTTGAACATTTTTGTCAATTTGGACATGTCACTATGGACAATTTTTCTTGTAAGGTAGACGTTCCTAAATCCGACCCTTGCTCTAATCTTGTCCCTCTGTATGCCATATAGGGTTTTTAGGGGATCTATGACACACCTAGATTCTAGGGGTAAAGTCCCCATATGACGTGCAGAGGGATAGGATTAGAGCAAGGGTTGGATTTAGGAATGTCTACCTTAGTGTGTGGTGTGAAGTGTAAACGGGCACCAGGGTATTTTTTTAGGCTTTAAAATGCCAAAAACTACAAAAAATCAATCCAAGTCTCAAGCCTATACAAAAAAATGAAGAAAAAACAGCGTCTTTGGTGCCAAATGTTGTTCAACATTCCAAATCTAGATGCCTGCTATGCATTAGAAAAAAAAATATGTTGTTGTTTGGAGCCAATCAATTAGGAACTTAGGCAAAAAAAACAAAGTAATATTCACATCATGTGGAATTGTATAATTTGAAAATCAAGCCACCCTTAAGTTTCTTTGAGATAATGTCTCTTTTGTTATAAATTTTTGGGTTTTGTAACCCATGTTTTCAAAAAATTCATGCTTGCAACATTGATTTTTGATTTTAGAAAAATTTGGTCACTTTCAACAAGCTCCAAGTGTAAACACTTGCAGCCTAAGTTTGCACTTAAAAAAAATCTTATGTTGCCATATATGCACCACTAAAATTTGCCATAAGGTAGGAACACCCATAAGCATTAGTGTCCCCATAACTGTCACCTCTAAAATCTTGGAAAATATGTGGAAGTGAATAGATGTAATTATAAGGATGTGCAACATGTGAACATGAAACCTTAGTGTTGGATATGGGTGCAATGACAGTTGGCTTTTTAAAAGATTACAACTTATTTTGAGAGTATCCAAATAATACATTCAAAAGTGCAAACTTATTATTTTTCTTTTGCTAACAAGATCCTATATTTTGCAAAATGTTTATTAATAGTCATCATGTTCAAAACCCTTAAACTAAGGTCCTGTGCTCTTAAACCAACCCTTGCTTTAAAAGCAATCCCCTCTTGGAATCCACAGCGTGAGTACATGATGTAACTAAAATCAATCAGATCGCTTTTAAAACAAGGGTCGGTTTAAGAGCACACTACCTTAATCCTTGAACGGACCATCGGCCATCTCTAGCCGTATGACCAGCCATATATACAATTGTATTTGAGCTGCTCTGAGGGCTTTCCAAAAAAAATTATGCACCTACCGTCATACAACCCTTCAATATGTATGATTGTAACACTTAATTTCCAGGTAATTCAAACTTCTGAATATTAATTGCGACCGTATTTGGTACCGTATCTCTAGAGCCCAAGGGCCCTTCAATGGTTAACCCCTGAGCGCCCAAGGGGCCAAAATATGGCTTCTCAATTTTGAAAAAATTCCTTGTTTTACTGTTATAATCTTTTCAATGGTACGGTGAAAGGACTTGTTCTTTTCCTTAAAGCTCCAAACCTATGTTCACCTACCAATCGGTACAGTCAATTTTTGTGAATCTCTTTTAAATGATAATTTGATTGGAATAGATTTCAAAAAGTTTGAATTTGAGTGAACTTGTGCTGGGCGCTCCGGGGTTAACGCTTATGGGTGTTCCTACCTTATGGCCTGAAGAGGTGCCAGTCCAAAACCAAAAAAAAAACCCTGACGGGTACTGGTGGCCAGTCCAGATCAAGAATGTGTGTCAGTGGGGCCCCTTTCATACGACAGAATGCAAAACGAGAGCCTGCCAAGACGGAGGCGCTCATTCCTGCATTCCTGCATTCCTGCCCTTGCATGCTTCCCACAAGTTTGCGCCTTTCACTCTTTCTTGCAGCGACTTGCATGCACACCACGGCCCAGAAAACACCGAACGTCCCTCCCGGCCTCCACAACTGACAAGCCTTGCAAGTAATTAAGACGCTCAGCCATCTCGACAAATCCTACTCCGAATCCCCGCCGGTTTGGTACACAATTAAACAGTTGTATTCTGAGTGACACTTGGAAGTTGTTTTGGGGCTCGACCCGACTGAAAGCAAACTGAAACAGTCGGGATTAAGAAGCACCGATAATAAGAAAGCACTTCTTCACGAAACTCCAAATAGATCCGCGCCATTCCCTGGTATTTATGGCTGCAAATCTCTTGCAAACACCACAGAAATGCTTGTAGTGGTAATAATTGCTAAAAGCCATGAAAAACGGAGCCTTTTCGAACTTTCAATCGAAGTTCTCTCAAGAGAAATCAGAGAAGACGAAGCAATCAGTGCAGATTTCTTTCAATGTTCAGTTTCCTACTTCGGGACCATGATGATGTTGTTTCCTTTGCTGTAAGGTCTTTGTATACCGACTCTGTCTGTTTCTTGTCTGTCCATATTTCGACACTTCATATCGCATTGCCTGGTCGAAGAACTCCAGCACACACTTTTCTATACATATGGTTGTCATGACTGGTATCGACATTCGCTGTAACGGCGGATTTTTGTGAAAACTAGTACAACTAGTGCGGTTACGGTTTACTCTGAAAACACGGTATAATCATTGTTAGTGATGATGTGAGCAGAACCGCGTTTCTTCACAAAGTCTGTGAACGATTGGTGCAGATGCATAATCAGGGTTGTTAGGAGATCAAAACTGGAGTCAATCTGTACCGCACCTGACGTGGTGGTGCAATATCTGACCAGACGATTCTGTAGGTATTTTCATTCTGTTGTTTGCATCACGCTCGTACATCGATATCGCAGACGTGACCAGTGGTTGGTATATGTACGTACATGATACATCGGTACACCCATGGCCACGTACAGGTTTAAGTTTCTCGCTTTGCGTTGACGGTGATGAGTTTGTTGTATACGTCGCTATGGAGACTGATTGCACAGGATCACCCACCAAAACGGACACAATGCATTTTTGTTGAACCCCAATTTTCGCAAGCTAGAAAAAAAATTCTTGATACTGGCACCATGTTAAGAGGACTCCGTTCAACGTAAATTGAGCTTTCATAAGTTTGGCAAACTGAGTCAGTGAGGTGTGCCAAAACAATGAAACTCTAGGTTCATTCTGTGCATTTTATGTTGTGTTTGTGCAATTTATGTTCTGTTTTGTGTATTTTTGTGCAGAAGTGGAAAAAGGGAACGAAGAGGTTTGGGTTGAAGGGATATGAGATTTTTGTTCTTCATGGTCTCGTTGGTGTGTGGATGTTTTTTTGCAGCAACTCAGGTTTTGGATTTGAGCGACGGTTCAGATTAAAGCATAATGGGAGAATCCGCGGATCAGGAGACGCTGGGTTGGGCAGCACAGGATAGCTCTGGCCACCTTGCTCCTTTCAAATTCACCCGCAGGTGCAAATCAATCACCTGGAAAGATCCTTTTTCTTTTTATATTAATTTTCAGCATTTCAAAGGACAGTTGCAACAAATCGTTTGTACCGTTTTCTCATCATATGTTGCTTGCCAAGTTCACAATGGAGGATTTATTAACTTCAATTTTGTTAAAATTGGCAGTCAGTATTATTGCAACAAAGTTTGTTACATATCTTCAAAAAGTTTTTCTTTCAGTTCACAAACTAGGACCAGTATAGATTTTGGGTTGAACCGCACCAAGTGATGACATATTGCCAATATATCAAAATTCATGTTTATTTCTTTACAACTATGTTGCACACTTGCATCAATGAAGACATCCATTATGATAGTTTTTGGTCACTTTGAGATGCCCCAAATGGATAGAAATGGGAGTAAACTAAATTAGGTGGTTCTACCTTGATCAGCTCCAAGTGGTATTGTAAATGCAAACCTGACCACATAACAAAAACACCGTTTTCATGATATCTAATGACATATGAAATCGTGTCAAGTGACAATTGTGCAAGTTCAAGAAAGGCTACAGACACAACTTATAACAAGTGTGAAGAGCATTATTTACGATGTTTAATAAATTTATGTTCAAATTAAGATTGCCCATTGTCTCTAAACAGCAAATTTTGGTTTAAACACCATATTCATTAAATGGGAAAAATAGTACATTTTGGGACTTCTGAAGGTGTTAGGAGATCACCTAAAATCAAATTCGCAGAATTTTTTTGCTACACGTGCCCTCACCTGAGAGGAGAAATTTGCGAGGGAAAAAATCTTAGTGGCTAAGACTAAATCCGATACCTTTCGATCTGGTTTCAGGTAAAATTTTGGGTTTAAGATGGAGTACAAAATGGTACCTCCGATTTTCCCAATTTAACGAACCTGGTGTTTTTAGCATTGGAACAGCATTAACCAAGAGAAAACAACACAAGTTTGGGCTTTCAGATGTGATGTTTTCACAAACACCACGCTAATTAAGATATCTGCTTGTGTTGATCTGTGGCTTGACTGATACAGAGATACTGGACCTGATGACGTGAGGATAAAGGTGACATACTGCGGCATTTGCCACTCGGACTTGCATCAAATCCGCAATGACTGGAAAGGATCAAGCTATCCCATGGTCCCTGGGTACCCTTTCACTGCCTCCAGAACCTCAACATGGTTTTAAAAAATTAAGGGAGAAAATGATAGATACCCTCATACCCCTGAAGTTTGCGGTATTTGTGTAGATGTCATTGGTTTTTTCAGAAATTGTACTAATATCCTTACATCACAATATTCAAGCATCTGTTTTGTTGTCCCCGCCACTTCCTTCATGACCAATATTGAAGCAAGTAATGCAACAGACTGGAAATGAAGCAGCCTGCTCACAAAAGGAGAAGGACCTGACATGCATAACAAAACCAACGTTTGAAAATTATGATCCAAGAATATATGTGCAGTTTCTAAAAAAAACCAGGAACATTTGAAAAAATATACCGCAAACTGTAAGAGTATCCATCAAATTTTCTCTAAAATTAACAATTTGAAATGAGTACCCTCAACTGTCCACATTGACCGAAATTTGTCGACATAGTTACAAGGGATTTTTTGGGTTTTTCAGGGTTTTACATAATTATGTAGAAGAGTGATGTTAAGTAGTTCATTGATATATTTTTTTGTGCTGAAGTTTTGGGGGGGGGAGAGGGGGCAGGCATGAGGTGGTAGGGGAGGTGAGGGAAGTGGGATCGGAGGTGGGCGAGTTCCAAGTGGGGCAGATGGTGGGCGTGGGGTGCATGGTCTGGGCCTGCCACCACTGCCCCTCCTGCCACGTTGGCCTCGAGCAGTTCTGCCCCAGCGTCGTCTTCACGTACAACTCCATTGACCGCGACGGCACCCCCACCTACGGCGGCTACTCCGCCCACCTTGTCTGCAACCAAAGGTCAGTCACTCACTCACCACTCATCAAGCAAACATTCCTGCAGTGCTTTCACAAACCCCCAGCATTGCGCCTGCAAAAACTCATTACAGGTAAATTGGGAAAAACAGTACATTTTGGGACTTTCACTATTTCAGAATTATGTACGTTTAGCATATTACAAAAAAACAAGCATGTATTTTCTTGTACAATAATGAAGTCTCAGTGATTGTCTCCCAAAACTTTGATAAATATAACTTTGAGCAGTAGCTATGCCTGCATTTAGTATATCAAAGCAAATTTTTGTCAATTTTTTTGTAAGGATTTGCATATGAATTCCATGTGTACTAACAGGGATATTTGACATAGGGAAAAATCACAAAAAAAAAAATAGTAAAAAATGTTTAACTGCTCATAGGGAAAATGTGAAGAATTTGTGAAACTGGTAAACAAAAGTTTACTGCGTACGTGGGATAAAAGTGGATTGCAAAATGGTCCCTCTATTTTTCCCAATGTACCCAATATGGTGTTGACAAACTAAGCTCACTTACTGCAACTTGCTGCTATTGACTGGAACTAAATTACTGCTGCAACTTGCTTGCTTGCTGGAGATTTAGGGTGGAGATGCATGCTTGACTGACCAGCTAGCTAGCTAGCAACGGCACTAATTTGTCGTGTGAGTAGTGTTGAAATGAACGGGCAAAGTGCAGATTTGTGCTGCGGATGCCGGAGAGCTTGGCGGTGGAGGCGGCGGCGCCGCTGCTGTGCGCGGGCATCACGGTGTACAGTCCCATGAAGCACTTCGGCATGACGGAGGCAGGCAAGAGCATGGGCGTGGTGGGGCTTGGGGGGCTAGGCCACATGGCCGTCTTGTTTGCCAAAGCCTTCGGCTTGACCGTCACCGTTGTCAGCACCTCCCCCTCCAAGGAGCACGAGGCCCGCCACGTCCTTGGCGCCAACCACTTCCTCTTGAGCACCCACAAAGACAATATGAAGGTGAGTAAGTTTTAGTGAGTACAATACCTCTACCCCCTACTCCAAGTCCTAGATCTCCTTGTCCAACTGAAGTTTTCAAAACCCTACTAAATGTCCAAAATTTATACTAAAAGGCTCTCACTGAAACCATGCCTTTGTCACTTGAATGAAAAATCCACATTGGCTTTAGTCATTCATGTGCAAAATTCTTCATTGTTTACTTCCATGGATAACTCCTAATTGAACACATATGCTTTTCCATAAACCTTAATGTTTTGTTTCGCATCTGTCACAAGTGATGACAAGACTTTTGCTGAACTTGCAAAAACATCACTTTGCTTATGAGTTATGACGTTTTCATGTGCCATGCAATGTCATTCCCATGAACACAATTTGCTTTGTTGTTTGCATGTGTGGCTGGGCATGGAACCGGGCTGCAAAAACTAACTCATTTTTTGGTGAATGTTGGGTGTTTTGGAATCAAATGGCAGGCTGCTGCAATGACATTAGATTACATGATCGACACTGTGTCGGCAGAGCACTCGCTGGATGATTACTTGGGCCTTCTGAAAACCAATGGGAAGCTCATCCTGGTTGGGGTTCCAGAAAGCCCCTTGAAGATCTCACCCACTGCCATCATCTTTGGTAAGCATTTTCTAACCAGTTTTTTTTTTAAGTTTCTAACAAAATTTTGCCTTCTGTAACACATTTGGGTTTGGGCCAATGTAACCATGTCCCTCCATATGTTCTCCAATGAAAGAAGGACAACAAAGCGCTCCCTTACTATTCCAACAAAAACGCTTGTCCTAATCCTTCACAAAGTTCCAAAATGTGTGAAACAACTTGGGTTAGATGGCAATTTCTCTTGTCAATAAATTTATCGAAAACTATTTCAAGAAGTTTCACCTCCCCAAAATTCAATTTCAGCCCTTAGATGGTCCATTCATGAGCCTCCTACCCTATAGCATAAATCCCAAGATAAGAAACTTAAATGTAAATTGTAGGTTTCACTAGGTCTCCAGCTTTTGGAAGAATTATTTGTAGATTTTTGTGCAAAACCCCTAGAATTCAATTCAAGGGTATGATAAAGATGGTCCAAAAATCATTTCTATATGAAGGAATAAGGAGGTTTTGTTTTGACAATTTCACACAATATTGGCAATTGTAAATGCAAGCATCATACAAGCATACATGAGTGGTTCAATGTGGCCACGGTGGATGGATGCATGGGTGCAGGGCGGAAATTGGTGGGCGGCAGCCTCATTGGCGGAGTGGCCGAGACACAAGAAATGCTGGACTTCTGCGGCAAAAACAACATCACATGCATGGTAGAAAAAATCCCCATCTCGTATGTAAACACTGCCATGGACAGGCTCGTGAAAAACGATGTCAAGTACCGCTTTGTTATTGACATTGCAGGGTCTCTCACAGACACAGACCCAGGAGAAAGCTTGCTCCAAAACTGACTACCAACTAGACTTTTTCAAATCCTTTCACATTCTATATGGACACTCCTGAGTAGGGAGGGTTTCTAGCTATTTGATGCAAGGTCTTGAAATAATAAAAGAAGAATGAGTATGGGTACTAGCATGTTTCTATGTACGAGGGAACATTTCTTAGTTTGGTCAATTTTTGTCAATTTGGATATGTCAATTTAGACATTTTTGTGTCAATTTGGTCATTGTTTTGTCAATTTCAACACATTTAGTCACTTCAAACCAGTGTTTTTTCTTTGGGCCTTATGAGGCTAGCATGATTTGATTTCAACCAATGTGCCACCCTCCCTCAACTCTCCATTCTTGGGAGGCCACCCAGATAGTTAGTGCCAATGTAGGTACCAAAAAAAACTGCTTCAATTGTGTCAATTTGGACATTGGTTCCTTCAATGTAATGTTTAGTCAATTTAATGGTGACATGGGATAGTTCCCTTCAAACTTGAACATGAAACTTGGTGAGATGACCTTTCAATTACATTGTTGCTTTAGAATAGTGGTTGTTTCACTCTTAAATGTCTACTAGACCCGTTAGGGGCCATTATAATACAAGGTATGCTTTTTTTATATTTTGAATAGATCCATACTTTTGCTACATTTGAGATCAACAAAGAAGTTAAAATATAGATCAATTTGAGATCCCAAATTTAAATTTCTAGTTGGTAGCAAATTCCAATTACATGACAACATATTTACTATATATCTCCATGGGATGTTTAGGGGTTAAACACCTCTACTTTATAAATCCTTGATCCTTGGGGGTATATTCACACCAAAGGTGATGAAAACATGACATATAAAACATGAACTCATTTGCACAAAAGGGGGAAAAGTAACCTTCAAGGGGTGAGTATGGAACAAAAGGACCCACCCTCCTTGTGGGGTTTAAATACTCTCTCTATTCCCTTTCAACACCTAAACAATTTGAAGATTATAATCCCATGCGAGCAAAAGCAAATTATAACCCTCCCAAGTTTAAGATATAATCCACCTAACATGTCATGTGCCACACTGGATTAGGATTAAAAATAGATTCTAGAAACAAACGCTCAATTGATGCAAACACTCCACGAGCATTGAAATCTTCACCACATAAGTTTTGTGATTCTCCTTTTGGTGTGAACGTAACCTGGGAGAGCAATTGTCCACAAAGTAAACAATGGATATTTTCAAACACTTCCTTTTGGAGAAATATGAAATGGGTGAAGTCCATCCAAAGATGCTCCAAATATGCTTGAATGCTTCATGATTAATATGCAAGGCTTTGAATCAGTTCATGTACGGGTGGAATAAGGGAAAAAATTGCAACCGAGTGCGTGTAATCTGAATTTCAAATTTAGAACTCTTATTTGCACTCTACAGTATTCCTCCACGTCCCATATTGTCCATAGCGGGTATTCCACGTTACATATTCTAATGGATTTATCTTATTTCTATAATAGTCTAATTTCTATTAGTTGGGTAGTTGGGTGTGTGTTCCAAGAAGATTAAATGGCGGTTATGGTCAAGATGGGGTATACATGGGGATAAGGGTGGCCGCACGAGAAGGAGGCAAATCGAACCACTTAAACTTTTTTGCACAATAGCCTTTCGCCGAAACGGTGGGTACACAAGTCCACTACTGTATATATATGTATATATATACTCTTAATAAAAAGGGGAGGTCATGTAACATGAACCCCTAAGGCCTAAACGTCTAAGAGTGCCGCTCCAACCAATAGAATACAAGGTGTTTCTAGATTCACACTTTTACTATATTTTGAGGCAGCATATATACTATGCCCTACGGTCATTTAAGGGTTAAGGGGTTGATGGTTGTGATTGCAAACAACTCGACAATCTTGCAACAACGTATTCCAAATGACCCTTACAAGTCACAAGTTCAAAAACTGTGTTGAAGATAAAAAATTGTCACCAAGAGGATTTTGCACTGGCCCAATTTCAAATTATTCAGACAATGCAAAATAGTCCAGATGCTGGCATGCTTTCACAACCACTCGCAAAGCTGAAAAGTAATAATCCTAAAGATTCCAAAATACAAAATCCATGCACCCTAAAAAATAGTTCAATTACTGATACTGCTTCTTCAATCGAAATGATGAAAATGAACAATTTAAATCCACATGTGTAACTGACGAGCAGAAACTGAACATTGCACATCATCAAAAACAATCATCAGAAAAAGTTTAAGGTTCCTAAAAAACCGAAATATTAAAGTTTTCTTCATAAATTTGGCTATTCTCTGTGTCTGAACATCAACTTCTGATAGAAGTACACAAAAAGTCACATCCTCGGCAGGGGAAGAAATGGGCAATTACAACCTACGTATAACCACAACAGTTTTCTGTACCTGTCCAAACCTTCATTGTTGAATTTTGGAGCAGGACGCCCTACAAGTTGAGGATGCTCTCGATGACTGATCGACCTGGTTGGTAGTTGTCACACTCCCCCCTTTCCCCACTTAGATAACCTTCTTCATCACCCCTCTACATTTGAATCGTCACCCATAAGCAGGGTATTGGGAAGTAGTTCCATACGAGTACGGTTTAGTGTCATACACCTGAGATTTGTTGTAAGCATTGCTACTATCATAACCTGCCTTCTCGTACCCTGGCTTGTCGTACCCTAGCTTTCTATTGTAGGAAGAAACTGGAGTTGGAGAGTAGGACGCCTCTGCGTACGAGTCGTATGCATTTGATCGACGTGACTGCAAGGACTCGGTCGGGTTCTGGTCATACACCTTCTCATAGCTGGTCTCATAAGACCCCTCGTATTGAGGTAACGGATCGACATACGCTGAAAGAGCCCGTGAAGATAAAGGTTCGTTGTAGTTGGAAGCAGCTCGGGCAGAAGATGGTGGTTGCAAGGAGCCCCCGGAGTCCCCATACTGGTAGTGTGAATAATTTGATGCAGCAGGCACTTGATAACGCATCTGGTTCTCAATCCGCAGAAACTCTTCACGATTTTTCGCTTGCTTGGCTCGTAGTTTGGTCATCTTATGCTGAAATTGCTCCTGTATCTCACGAAGCCTCTGAAGAAAATGAACAAATGCTAAAACTTAATTATGGTTTAAAAATTTAAGAATTCCTTGCAACATTCATATTCAACAGTTTGTATACAGTATTCTTTCAGCACTATATCATCATAAAAGGACCTGATATAGTTACACAAAAGCCATTTCAGTGTACTAAAGCACATATGTGAGATAAAAAAATTATTGAAACAAAACAAAATAAGGGAGTAGACACACCTACAGCCGTGCAAACATAATTTAGTGAAAAAAATCCACCTGTAGTACAGCATTCAAATGCAAAAGCGCTTCGTGATGGATATGAGAAACTGCAGAGGCTCGAAAGGAGACAACGAACCTCACGGTGGCGAGCATTTTCTTTGTCCTCCTCCTTGTTTTGGTCCTTGGTAAGCTCAATAGTCTCCTCCAGGAAGCGACGTTCAAGTTCATCCAGGCTCTGTGCATCGTACTCCAGGACCCTCTCCAGCTGGTGCTCGGTCTGACTAGGGTAGGAAGGAGCAACATCCGGGTAGTAAGCACTCCCGCCGTTTAGTTTCCCAGGGTGAGCTGCTGGCAAACTCCCGACTCCTGAAGCAATGCGGCCTTCATGAAAAGGAGGGGTAAAGCATGAGAGGGGGTATCCTCTGAACAGGTCGCGCTGAGTGGGCTAATCCGAACCCATAGACAGGAGGGGAAGATTGTCACTTACCGCACCACGAGTCTCCATAAAAACTTTTCAGTGCACAATATATGGCCCCTTTTTTTATACTCAGTTTGTTGAAACCCTCGGTGAATGCGTCCCAATATAATAGAAAATCGCGAGTAGAAACTTACCTGATAAGTTCCAGACGAGGGAGCTAGGTAGGGGAGGGTAACTATCAAGAAAGGGGTGAGTGATTTTATCCTTCTTTTTTTCGGGGAACAAACAAACCATTATTGTTTCATGTCACACAAGGTTGATCTGAACCTACACCCTTTTCTTTGCTCAAAGTATCTGCTCAGTCTGTTACGATGATGTACGTAAGGGCTAAGGGCTTGACTTACCCTCTTTATATGAGCCATTCAAGGACTGCTGCGAAGAGCCCGACACGGCTTTCCACTGCCTACGAGCCTCCAGCTGGGACGCTATGTGCTCAATCGTGCGCTTCTCTTCATCCAAAGGTGGGCTGGACAAGTCTCCCCTTCGCCCAGGGCCTCCAAGAGTAGTATTGGTATCATGAGGATGCCTCTGTGCTGAAATCAGCTGCATTTGCGAAGAGATTATCGTATTGGCAGGCGCATTGTTTCCACCTTGATAAGTTCCTGCTGCTGCTGCTGCTCCCCTTTCCCGATCTCTTCCCTGAGATTTCCGAGTACCCGCCAGTTGCTTCCATTCATCCTCTACTTGATCTACAAGCTTATTCACGCATGACATTGCCTTGTTCACTGTCACTCTGTCCGGACCCGTAATCTTCACATAAAAAGCCCCGTTTCCCACGGTTAAATTATCTTCCAGCTTTAGCCGGCACCCGGTCTCCTTTTCAATCCCCTGTACAATAGCGCCTCCGGTTCCTATCAGCCGAGGTTTCAGTCGCTTATCTCGAAGTGGAATACGCTCTACTACTTCCCCGCTTTTCCGATTGCCGCCAAGTGTCGTTGGACAGCCCTGCACATAAGTGCAATAACATGTTTTATTTACCACGGTATCACAATCTCTGCTGGAGACCGTGTAACCATCCAGACCAGACAGATCTGTAAACAAGGAAATCTTACTTCACTCTATCGCCACATTCTGAAATAGTAGGTAGAGACGGGGACACAAAGATCCATTCCCAACTCACACCCCTCCTACTCAATCAATACTCCACTAAATCTAAAATTCAAAATTACATATCTTAAAAGCTCTGATTATAGATTGAGAATATCTGTTGGTTTTAAATTGATGGTGGATTTTTGTAGTGGTTTTAAAAGCATTGTCATCAAAATTTGATGTTTTTTCAAATGTTTTTTACTAGCACTTCTCCTAATTGACTCATGTCAAGTTTTAGTACATTGTGTCCCTCTTTCTATCTTCTACAAGAGGCTCACTTGAATTGAGGTAATTTCAAGCTCTAAAAGGTGGTTAAAAGCTAAAAACATTGTTGGTAAAAGCCTAAAAGTTGATGAATATTAGCATATTTGATAATAAAAAATAGCACTTGGCATGAGTTAAGGGCATGGAGTTGGAATAGTCTACTCTTCAAATTTTAATACACATTGTCCCCTTTTGAGGTAGGAACACCCATAAGCGTTAGTGTCCACATAACCATCACCTCTGAAATCTTGGAAAATCTGTGGAAATGAATAGATGCAATAACAAGGATGTACAACATATGAACATGAAACCTTATGTTGGTTATGGGTGCAATGGCAGTTTGCTCTTTAAAAATTCACAACTTATTCTCACAGTATCCAAATAACACATTCAAAAGTGCAAAACTCATTATTTTTCTATTCCTAATAATATCCTATAATTTGCTAGCTGTTTATTAATACTCATCATGTTCAAAACGCTTATGGGTGCTCCTACCTTATAGGTTTTAAAACACATAATTGGTTTTAGATTTGGTGATAAAACTGATTACATGGAACAGGTTTGAGTGAGGAATGGATCTTTCTGTCCACATCTCTATTTGATTTGTTTAAAATGTGGCTTACCTGTGCAAAGTGGCCAACCTCACCACAAAGACGGCAAGTGAGTTCTTCTTCCTTCCTCCGTTTCCAGTTCCTTTCTACAGCCTTGGCCTTTGCCTCCCAGACCTTCGCCTCCCGACTGGTGAAGTCGGTAGGAACGGCATTCGGATCTCGTGGCTCGTCATCCTCTTCGGAATCACTCGCGTTCGGAGCACGTTTGACAGCAGCTTTCACCGGGACTGGTTCAGGTCCTCGTTTCGGAGCACCTGCAGCTCGCGGCGGGCCGGTGTACTCTGTTCCATACACCTCTTTGAACCACTCCTCATCTCTATCGTCATCCAGTTCCGACATTCCGGCTCGAGAATGTCCAGATACCACCAGTTATCTACTCTCTACCTCTCGGGCAAACATTCTGCAACGTCAAAAACAGAATTGGCGTTAGCAAAACCGTTCCACCAAATCTGAAAAGATCGTTAACGAAACCAGACTCTTAGGTCGAATTATGCCGCAGATCAAACTAAAACTTCAAAAAACTAACCGACTGGAGACTGCTGTATCGAATTACAACTCATCATGTTTTCTGTCCACAAGAAATTGACAAAAGTAACGGTCTATTCAACAACGCTCTTCGCACACAAGCAGGGATAAGAGCACAAAGAAACCAGGACGCAATTCAAGAGGACAATGAGCAGTAACGAAACCCTAAACTGCAGAAACCGCTCGTCAATCCGACACTCCAAACATCGCCACCAACACCACTCCAAGCGTAATATATTCCACAAAAGATTTTCCACGAATAATATAAAAAAAGTGTCATTCACGCACGTCAACCGCTACCAGAAATGACTTATGAACCGAACATCCAACACACCGTCGCAAAGGCCAAATCACGCTCTCTATCCAACCGTATAGCCACAAAAATTATAACGATAAATGTGCTCGAACCGCAATGCCAATTACACAATCTCCAAGACACTCAACAAAACGAACTTGATGAACCTTGTTGATTCAACCGAAATGAATGCACAAGAATGCTCGTTTGTATGCTAAGCATTCTCTTGCGAGATGCAAACCCTAAGTTTAAAATATCCTGGGAACAATTATCTCGGGACTAAAACTTGCTCAAAAAAGAAAAGGAAAACGTTAGAGTTGATTGTAAGAATTGTGGTGGTGGAGTGGATGGAGGAATGCGAAGGGTGTGAGGGTTACCGAGAGAAGGTCGGGGAGGAAGGAGGAGCGTGTGGTGAGGTGGTAGCAGCAGCAATGGCGATGGCGATGGCGATGGCGATGGCGTGACGGACGCTTTGGTTGAAGAAGGGCGAGGGTGCCGGAGCAGGACAGTGGTTACAGCTGCCCCCTTGTGTGCCCGCGGGCAGTAGGGGAAAAAATAATAAAGAAGTATCGATCTTGAGGCCCTTGTTGTAAAAAAAGTTAGTGGAATAACAAGTTGTTTCAACTATTGCGACTCATGCTAATTACGCCAACTCACACTGAATTAGAGCATTTGCAAGGCGATTAATTAAATAAAGGGAAAATATTAAAAATGCCCCTTAGTTCATTCAAAATATCAAATATATCCCTATATTATTTGAAATATCAAAAATATTGTCAAAATATCAATTATATCCCTAGTTATCTTCAAAAACAACTATTATTCTTAATTTTTTTATATCTTTTTATTGAAATTTTTGTAAGTCACATTTGCACCAAAGGCAATGATAAAGATTAGTCAATACATGGACACAATAAACTTAAATGCAAAAACCCTATATTAAACTTGCCTCCAAGATTTGACTTATAAGCAACTTGCATTTAGATTTTGTAATTTTCATTGGCATCCCAATATTTACAAAAATTTGTTCTAGAGAAGTACAAAATACCAAAGATATTTGTTGTTTCTGAAGATAACTAGGGGTATATTTGATATTTTGACACAAAACCACAAGTATTTTGATATTTCATATAATACAGGGGTATATTTGATATTTTGAAAGAACTAAGGGGCATTTTTTATATTTTCCCTAAAATAAACTTTAATTGTAAGATTAAGGGAAAGTTTGATGGATACCTCTGAAGTTTGCAATGTTTTCATAGATGCCTTTGCTTTTTCAGAAATATCACTAATACCTTTGGTACAATTTTTTTCGGTGTTTGTTTTGTTATGCATGTCACTTCTTTCTCCCTTTGTGCGCATACTACTTTTTTGTTGTGTGTGCGCATAAAGGAAGAAAGGAAGTGACGTGCACAACAAAACAAGCGCCTAAATTTTTTGGTCTAGGGGTATTTGTAATATTTTTGAAAAAGTAGGGGTATCTGTGATATTTTTGAAAAAGCAAGGGTATCTATGAAAAGATTGCAAACTTCAAGGATATCCATGAAATTTTCCCGATAGATAAAGGGAATTGCTAAAGCCACATCTAAAATTGCTAACGTCACACTCCAAGGTGTGCTTTGAGCATGAAATGCAAGAATTTAATGTTAATTTTTTTTATTTGGATTAAAAGATTATATTAGGGCTATTTTCAAAAAAAATTGGAGGTGCTTGAATTTGAAATAAAAAATATAGGACTTTTGAGATATTTAAACCAAAATATATCAAACAAATTGCAATAGAGCAATACAAGCTCAACAAAAAGTTGTATTTGCTCTTCTTTTTTTCAAGGAGGTGATAATGTCATGATTGAATGAATGATGGACTAATTGAATAAAGAAAAAATAGCATCAATATCTCAAATACATGTTCACAAGGGGGTGTGACTTTAGCAATTCCCTAAATAAATTTGATATAGTACATGTAACAACATTTACATATTATCTCCAATAGTGTGATTCAAATGACCAAATCTAAAAGAATTTTTTGTGAGCGCCAAGGTGAGCGCCCACTTCAACTAAAAATGTGTGAAAAGTGTTACCTCAAGAAGTTGCAATTTCAAGTAGTTACTGAAGGGGTAACAAAAGTTTGTGGCTCAAATTCTATACAAAAAACAAGCCAGTGGGAGGCATGCCAAACCTTCACAACAATTAGACTTAATGAATATGAAATTTACCCAAATTAGTGTCAAAGAATGTTTATTCAAATTCTCTTACTAATTTAAATATCTTATAAAGTGGTTGTTTCTTAATATGAACTGAAAGTGGTAATAATTTCCAATATGCTAAGTATTCTAAAATGAGCTTTGTCAATTTTTAAACTCTTCCATAAACCACATAGTTATTCAATTTCTTTCATGCAACATTATCATTGTTAGTACTGATGTTGTATTTGACCTTACTTGATCTATGTTCTTTCATATGCATTCATTCAATAACTAATTCTTCAAATGACAATATTGTCACGTAAAACTACAATGTAATATAGATTTGATAAAATATAATCACAAAAAAATAGTTAAAATAGAATAATTAAAAAATGTGCACTTAAACTATAACAATTCCCTCTTAATAATATACTTTAGAATGGAAACTAATTTAGAATGCTAGAAGTTTGTCATGAATTATGTTTGTGATCAAGTCATTTAATGATGGTGTGGTAGATTTATAATAATTTGTGAAACCTCTTACTTTAGCACCACTTTTATAGTTTCTATCCTACACGTTTATATTTTTTGTGTACATGCCATATATTTTTTCTATAAGACCATGAAATTTGACCATCTTGAATGGATTGATTACATAGAAACTTTATGATAATTGTATCAAAGAACCAAAAGTACAAGTATTTCCAATTGCAAAGATCACATGCCTCAATTTTTTTGATTTGGTTGCATACTTTTGCTTGAATTGTTGCCATTTGAACATGTTCTCTTGGAAATAGATTCAATTTTTTTCATTGACTTTGTTAAATTTTTCAATGGTTATACCAAAGGACCCAAATTGACAAAACACATGCACTTATTCTATGCTATGATATCTTCATATTATATTGACGTATGGATAACAATAAAAAGAGTAAATAATAAAACTACATCACACAAGCCTTTATTAAAACTAAAAACAGATGCTAACTAGTCTTAAATTAATTTTAAAACAGCAAAAAAAGGACATAGTTATTACTCTAATCTTCTTCAAAGTCATCTTTTATTTTACAAAAATTCTTAAGAAAATAGCACTAAACAGTCTTTGAATGTCGAGAGGTTTAATGTTATGAAAATCCCACAAACTTCATATATCATAAATTTTTCATACACATGTGCTATATTGGTAAAAAAGATAAAATCAATTGGAAGTCTAGTTTTTATTGTTATTATTTAATTAAGATGTACTTAATTCTTCATAATGTTCATTCTAATATAGTGCACATACTACATAGAATCACTTTGTCTTCAAAGTGCTTATATACTATTTTAAGGATGGTTCCTATTACCAAATTGCTTCAACCATAATTGGACATTATTTACATTTGAAAAAGGCAATCAATGTATAGTTAATACAAGCACTAGTTTTATGTTGGTTGTCCAAAAACTAGGTCTTTAGACTTTGCATCTTTGTTGATTTACTTCAAACATAATTGCTTTCTTAAAGGTTACACTTAAAATTAGAAAGAAGTTAGTCTCTTAATTTTAGCATAGTTCACTCCTATTTTATAAGCACAACCACCTTCTAACCTTCATGTGATTGGCCAAACCTATTTGCAAAACATACCAAACTAATATGTATCTCAACTAATGTCAATCTTCTACTTTTGTAGTCTATTCTTACCTTTTCAGAAATCAAACATTTGTAAAAAAACATTGTGCAACATCACAAATAAGTAATTTAAGATTATTGTATAAAATCTCAAATATTTTTTTATCAATATTTTAAAAGCTTCTCAACAACTGTCATCCTTTTATTGAAGTTTGCATAAAATAAAGTTCTTTAAAGTTTATTTAAAGGAAAGTGTCTGTTCCAATCCTAAATTCTTTCAAATGCAAACTTCAAAGGAATTAAAAAATCCACATGTCATAGAGCATTTAAGTATTTAAAAAGCTAAACATTGGAATTGGCAAGGCATTTTTATTATTTATTATCTTATGTTCACAAATGATACTACAACCATTAACTAGCAACACTTATCATACTCTCCAAGATTGGTTTAAACAACAAACAACCTATGACAAGAAGATATCATTATCACTTTATACAATAAAAAAACAAAAGATAATTGACCCTTGTCTATGTATAAGCCCTTGAGATAGTCCAAACATCCAAAATATGAAGATATTTTGAAAGTAATGTAATTAAAAAGAGTAATATAATAACAATTTTAACCTAAAATTTATAAACTAGAACCTATAGATCATACCCCAGCTGTGTTAACTATACCTCCATCCAAATGGATTTCCCATTGCACCAACTAACATACAAATGTAAATCATGAAACCAAAAATTTCAAATCTTCTTTCACAAATCAAGTATGGACAACACAACCAATAAAAAAAAAGATAGCCTAGTCAATTGTGAGACAACCATCTTGAGTAAATTAGATCAACACCATTCAATCTCGAAGACATGTGACTCTTTCAAAAAGTGAATGGAAAAGAGGGTTACGACTCTCTACCAATATCTAATTGCTCTGTGTCATGTGGGCAATAAAAGTCACGAGAGGGATATGAAATGATAACTAATAATTTTCACACAATTTTATTACCGATACACTCACAACGTAGAAATTCATCTATAATTATTTCTGAGTTTGTGTAATACTTATTTACAAAAGTTGTATTTGAAAGGGGTTGTTCTTCCAATAAGAGAGTTAATTTCTGAAGCGAAACATACTTGCGATCTCTTATAATAAATTACTTACATAGATGAGCTTCGGAAGTCCAAACAATATAAATGCTAGGATATAATACAAGAATCTTACAAAATTTAAATGGTATATAATTGGATGTTGTGAAAAGACAAACGGGCTTTAGCAAGAATGGGAGTAACCCTGGAGACATTGTGAAGCACTAGGGATCCCATCCCCCACTTTCAATAACTTCACCATGGTTAAAGCACAGCGTTCTAATGTTTAGTGATGATGCATCGACTTTGAAGGAAATAGTCACAAAACCTTCAACGTAGAAAGCATCACAAGGAACGAAAAGATTTCACTCGTTATATTGTCGGCACTGTTTACTTCCAAAGCGCAGTAATCCACAATATTTTCTGTGCATAAAATCAGATCTGATAACCCCTGCAAAGAACAACAAATCACCAGTCAACACTAATGCTACATCAGAGTTGTATCCAACCATATTGCAACGTGTTGACAAAATTATCATGTTATAAGGCTTTTGGCATACTCTATAAGTGTTCATTTATTTGACTCATATAGTAATAGAACACTTTAGCCATTGCGATACTCAGCGATGGCTCTCATCATGAAGCTCCAGGCTTCTGTTATAAAAGCAACGCAAATCTCTAACACATCCTCAAATAAGGCAGGAAGTATGTGCATGTTTTAGAAGTACAGCGGGAAATCGTGTCAATAGCAATAAACGGCTTAAACACTTTCTGCAGATTAAGTAAAAAAACAAGGTTACGAAGAGAACAAAACCGCAACTCACGCAATTATCTGTTGCCTCCGTATTAAGAAATCACGTAACACCGTAAAACTGGCTTTTAGTCTCTACAGGGTCAGTCGTACTCCAACTCTTCGGGCGTTACTGCTCGTTTTAAGGGTATGATTGACTTCTTTTGTACATCCCGTGGCATGGCTTTTCGCATATCTGCAAAGAAAGAAGAAATACCATGCACCACAGCAGAGTACAGAATTACTGACTCCGGTACATCTGTAGCATTCTTATCAATAAATCGGATAAAGCCATTGAATGCATACAAACAGACATTCTATGACACTCGGTTATAACGACTAGTTACTTGATGTACATACCGAGTCCATCTTCCTCGCCTGAATAATATCGAAGAACACGTCGGTAAACTGAATAGCCAAGCTGCACAAGACCAAGAAGCAAATGCCAGTTTAAGGACAAAGGCTTGAAAAATCCAGTCAAATTTCTATTATAAGCAGGTATAAAGTATCACTAAGTTATGGCACAAATTCATATATATCTTCAATCTCTTCTATTAACTTGTCCCTGGAAATCAGATGAGTTACGTGATGACATACTTTTTGATACATGGTTATTGCAGGAATGTTTGATGCTCGCACGAATAAGTCCACAAAGTAGCCGTTGTGCCTGATCCCAAAGAACAGATTTCCCAAGCAAGGCTGTTAAAGAGAAATCTCATCAGACGCGTGAAGAAGAGGTAAACTGTGCAAGGAACAGAAGCACGTAGCAAAATAGTTTCAACAATTATGTTACTTTAGATGCAAATCCTTATTTACGTCTTTTCAGTGATGTCCTCTAAGATGATCATCAACTTCTTCGCAAGCTGCTGGCGGCGATATTCCGGAGCCACGGTAACGGCAGTCACATGGCCATGCCAATTCTCACCGTGCCCTTCCACCTTCCCCATGACTGCCAAACAAATATCCAAATGTTATCGATATATCCCGAGCTGTAAAAGAACTAAATCCACATCACAGCATTGCCTTTGACATAACGAAGGTAGGAGGTTCTAATTCGGTGCAGCTCTAAAATGGTGCACCTTCTCATACGTACTCTGTTTGTACATGGTGTTTTTCATAGCCTCAACAATGTATAGGCCATGTACATTTGAGGAGGTGCCCCATTTTGGAGACCTATGACCTTTCCACTTCAAAATTTCATAACTAATTCCATAAAGCTCCAAAAAATATGAAACAACTTGGGTTAGATGCCAATTCCTCTTGTCTTTCAGAAAAAAATTACTGAAAAATATTTCTAGAAGTTTCACCTCCCCAAAATTCAGTTTCAGCCTTTAGATGCTCCATTCATGATCCTCCTACCTTATAAAGTACACAATATATGTAAGTCATGGCTCAACATTCTCTTATCCCTCCCGATTTCTTTAGGTGAGCTGTACTTCAAAAGACTTACATAATGAAATCAGCAGACCGCTAGCACTAAGCTGCTCATTTTCCTGCTGGTAGTTAAAAGCTTACTTTGAGTGAGGTTCTAGCAAAGGCTGAGTGTTCCTACATACGACGAGATGCTTGAAGATTGAGAAACAACAAAAAAGAGAAATCAAATTCAGGACGTACTGTAGCCCATGATGGATCCATTTGGTGCCTCTGCAATATGGCAATAATCAGGCCACCTGGCCATGTAGGTTTGGTAGAAAGCCATGCTAAACTGCACATCAATGAAACGGAATTTGATCATTCGCAGGATTAAATTATGCGTACCACAAAAAATATACAGTCACCAATGCAAAACCCTACAGAAAAGTCCAAAGCTGGCTTACAGTTTCAGTGAGGTGGTCAACGTTAACGTTAGCAAACTTAAGGAGATCGTCGCAGCAGAAGCGTCGGATGGTCGTCATGGCTGCTCTCCCGTCCCTCCCTGCTCAAGTTCAACGATAATTCCAGAGGATTGTGAAAACCTAGGAAACCCTAAAGTGAGGAATCCGGTTGTCAATCCGGAAATGTAGGCATCGTCTTCACCCCTACGGTACGGACACTCGAAATCATCTCCCTAGACCATAGATACATGTATATACAGATCATACTAATATAATCATAAGGACCTCTGTAATATCAGACCTGCACCTCTGTAATATCATATCTGCAACTTTGTAATATCACATACCGCCTCCAATTCCTGCCGTCAAAGCTCAAGACCTTCAAATCGTATCATATACCGATCACACTCGTCAAGTAGCCGCCAGAACTATTCGAATGTCAATAATCTATTCAAATGTCAATGATCAGATTTGCACAAATTCAAAACACACGCTAATTGAAAGCAGATAAAGCTCTAGCGTGAACAACTACAGAGGCACACCATCAGCGATCTTAAGGATGATAGGAATTCTATTATTTAAAAAAAAATTACAATGCACGCCAAACGCTCAATGCTTTTTACTGCATTCAATGGCTTCATACACCAAAAGCCAAGCAGTTCAAACCCTGAGAAGAGAGCGGAGAGAGCATCTGGACAAAAGCAGGAACGGCTGAGGGAAAAAGCATACCGAGTTGGAAACGCCCCGTTGTAAGGCGGAGGAGCAGCCAGGAAATGTAAACTGCGAGAAAAAAGAAAGATGAAAGAAAGACGAGGGGGAAGAGCGATGGGATGGGGAGAGCTGCTGCGGATACGGCAACACACGAATGTGCTGTGGCAGCTAGGAGCAAATTAGGGTTTCAGTGAAGGGGGACAGAAAAGACAGCATCGGTGGTTGTGGAGAAGGACGGGGACCAAGGAAATCATTTCTTTCTTCTTTTTTCTCCTTCTCAGATTTGTTTTGGTTGAGAACTTTATACTTGCCTCATAAGGTAGGAGGCTCATGAATGGAGCATCTAAGTATTGAAATTGAATTTTGGGGAGTTGAAATTTCTTGAACTATTTTTGAGTAAATTTTTTTTTTGAAAGACAAGAGGAATTGACATCTAGCCCAAGTTATTTCATATTTTTTGGAGCCTTCTAAAATTAGTTATAAAACTTTGAAGTGGAAAGGTCATAGGGTTTTAAAATGGTGCACCTCCTCAAATGTATGTTACATGTACATTGTTGAAGGGCTGTGAAAAACAACATGTACCAACAGAGTACATTTGTGGAGGTACACCATTTTAGAGCCTCCACGCTTTTAGAACCTCCTACCTTAGGGATCACACTTTAAAAAGTGCCCCTATTTTTGGAACTTCCAAAGTTGCTAAATTTATAAAATAGTCAAAAGTAAATTTTTTGACACCTTATGGTGTCCTTGACAATTAAACATATATTGGAGGCGCTTCACACTATGGTCAACCAAGTAGAGAGGCCATGGGAATGAGTGGCTATATTTTTCTTAATTAAGAGGTCAAAGAAATGGGTTGAAAATAGGTAATAAAATCATTATACTACTAAAATCAGAATGATCTTTGTAGTATCACATTTGAACCTATTTAATATCACCTCTCCAATCTTTGTGATATCATATTGATACTACTTAAATCACAAATGCCTTTATAATATCACATATTCACTCTTTGTGATATCACATTGTACTACTAAAATCACAATAACCTCTATAATATCACATCTACACTTTTGTAATATCACATCTACACCTTTGTAATATCACATATCTAGTATCTTTTGACATTATCACATAGATGAAATTTGAAAGTTTATCAAAGTTTTTACTTTGTATTATATCTAACATATGAGAAATCCTAATGAAGTTCTAATGGTGAATGCATGGTGACCTAGACCATTGCATCAATTGCAATGTACAATGCGCTTTGATATTCCTTGTTCCTTGTTATGAGTGCGTTTTTTTTTAGTTGGCTTGGTAACCAATGCGTATTTGGTAGTAGCAATGTTTCATCACAAATTAACCAATTTGATTTGAAAGTAAATAAGCATGTGCAATGTTTTGGCCACCATAGTTGCAAGACCTACTTTCAATAATTGGTGAGGCCTACTTTTGATGGTTTTAAAATATCAAGCCTATGTTTGATGTATGTGAGCCTTTTTTGGATGGTTTCCCTTTTGAAAATTGAGACCACTAGTTTTTGAGATGAAAAATGTTTGAATTCTTCAAAGTGACATAGAGCATATAAAGAATTTTTTTGAGAATCCACAATATACCATGGTTATAACTAGCACAAAAATATCAAATGGAAAAATTAAGCATTTGTAAAAGGTTTTGTATACCAACCCATACCAAACTAGTAAAATTGAAACTCATAAAAACAAATGCAAATGCAAATTGAGTACAAGTTGTTTCATATAGTATAAGAGATTGAATAGTGCAAGAGTGTAAATAGTACACGACCCTTTTCCACTATTATGAATGAAAATTATATTAAATAAGTCTAATCAATGTTAAGAGGTGGCTACCTTGGACAATCACTTTTTTTTTGGTGTTGACAATTTTGGCTAGATTTCTGTTGTCCATTGGGTAATAAATGTAGGGACAAGTTGTTGTTAGCCTAAATTTGTTATAATTTGTTGCTAGTCCATCAACATATTGCCAAAGAAAAATACCTTACCTTGGACCCTTGTTCTTCAAATAAGGTTATAACCACAATCTTTCTTTGTCTAATGTAAAAATACGGCAACATAATCTCTCCAATGTAGCATCCTATCATGCACTCTTTAGCTAAATTTCATCCTAGCAAAATCTTTTTGAGATTTTAGCCACTTAATTATTGAATCAATCGGTAATTCAAAAAACTTATCAAAATCATAAAGGTAATTACAATGTTTGAGATAATATTCAAATCTTGTAACCCTTAGTATCTTAAACTTACCAAAATTCTTATGAATTAATTTATGCACCTTACAAATTTTCTTCTAATAAAAATTAGTGCAAATAAGTGTCATTAGTACTGCAATAACTATAATCACTTGTGTTGTACTAAGTGTTCCTATTTTGGGGTTGACAAGTTTAATCTCCTTTCTCTTCTTTAGTAATTTAGAGCCTCTATACCAAGAATGACTGCCTATAGGAAAGTCCTCAATTCAGTTCTTCTAGACTTCTTGTAGTAAACCACAAATTCTTGCTTTTTCCCCCAAAGTACAAGATTGAAGTTGCACACTCTACGTCCACTTCCTAATATTGTACCTCACTCATCTACCAAATATTTACTATTTCACAAAAATTGAGGTTTGATGGATAGAATGTTCCCAAATGTGTTCGAATGTTTTCAAATACTAGCTAAGGTTCTGTTATCCGCCTTTAAAGAAATCAAAATAAAAAATAAAATCTTAGAAATCTGGAATTGATGTTTTTGATAGATTTTGTTAGGGCATCCCCAATGTAGCCGTATGAGAGGTAGGCAAAAGCTTGTGCAGTGCTTTAAACCAAACTTGAGTAAAAATATGGGCTCCAATGCGACAGTTAATTATACTGCATTTTTCAAGGCTCCCCACATAAGAGCCCCTCCCTTACATATTTTCACTATTTGGAAAGTCTTGCATACCACTCCAGCTTTGACTCTAATGCAATTTTAGGCAATTGTAGAAAAATCTGACATGAATCTCCTCACATAAGCACTTAAAAAGACATAAACTATTAAAAACTCATGTTTAGTGAGTGTCAAAGCTTGTTTGCGTTGAGGACTGCTTGACTTGGAAATGCCCTTGCTTTGTAACACAGTGTCAGCCACGATCTGACACAATTTGCGCAACTCAAATCCCGGTTGGATTGGGGATGCCCTTACCAAATTTGCCTTGGGCATACGGTATGTGCACCATCATGTATTCATTAGGGGTATTAAAACTATAATTCTTGTCGGAAGATTGAAAGCCAGGATTTCAAAAGGAGGTTTAACCTTTAAGGTATTAACCAAGTTATTCAAGCTTCCTTCTTTTGGTTTTTCTTTTAAGAAATCCCAGGGAGGAATTAGATTTAAGAATCTTTTGGATGTTTTTAATCCCTTTTGTTGAGCATCTTTCCCTATCACTAGATGCATCTTCAGCAAACCTCAAAAACTTCATCAATGGGAAACAAGATGTGTACTATTTCCAATGTTGACCACATGTTTCCTCCATCCTTCCAAATATATTTCATTAACACTTTGCTAATAACTTGTTTCATTGTTTGCAAAAAGAAAATAGATTCTTCATCATTAATTCTTCAACCTACTTTTGTAAAAAAGAAAGGGTAGTGTTAGAAAAAGTTGTTTTGCACAGAAAAATTACAATTTTTGTTGTGCCAAGGGGAATATTTAGATTGGTCCATGCTTGAATTGCTCCCGTTTCATGCAAAAATCTCCCCATCCTGTTTTTTTTCTGTACAAATGGAATGCTTTGAAGAAACAAACTTGCGTGTAGTTCCAAAAACAAGAAGTCAAAATTCATTTTTTCATTTCTCCCTAGATGTAACACATGTGTTCCCCAAGCTCAATATGGCAATATTGTGAAAGGACACAATGATGTTTTGAAAGGATGAGATTGGCCCATCTTGGGTTGATTGCTATCCAGGGTAACCACCTGCCCAGCCTGCCCCCTGGCAAACCAAGCAACTGGGATTCCCAAGGCAAAAACCACAAGTACTTTTGTCAGCAGAAATAAAAAAATCCCTTTGCTCCATCCCTGCAGGACTGCAGGTCACCGACCACCAGGACTGTGGCTGCCCCTATAGGAACTGTCATCTAATAGAAAGTGAATCGGTGGAAATGGCATGGAATTTTAAACATGAAGGTTTTGAAAAAGTTGGAAGGATTAAAAACCAACCGACAAAGACCAAAAAAAATAGTTTGGTGACCTTGAATGTGAAGGATTTTAACTTGTTCTTGTTTAAATCAACTACTTAGGTGTTTTTCAAATTCCATTAACACTTGAAAGGCCCTTGGGCTCTGGAGCTACATTACCAAATACGGTCACAATCAATATTCAGAAGTTTAAATCAGTTAGAAATTAAGTGTTACAATCATACATACTAACTAAAGGGTTGTATGATGGTGGGTACATAAAAAGATTTGGAAAGCCCTCAGAGCAACTCAAATACAGCTGTACATACAACCATACATGCGGCCGTAAAGGGCTTTTGTGACGTTCAAGAGTTAAAGAAAATCACTATTTTCTGTAGTCTCAAAATAATTGTCTACATTCTATCCCCAAAAAATTTCACTAATTTTGAGCAGGTAATCTTTTAGGGACCCAATCTTACTTACATATAAGAATACATCTGCATTCTGATTGGTTGATATAGTGTTGTGGTGCAACTAACAATGACATGTTATTAATGGCTGGTGAAGCAACTCAATCTAATTGGTTGAAAGAGAGTGTTGTAGTGTAACTTCCAGTGATCCATCATACTTTATTGGTAACCACCACATGAGAGAGGGCTACATGCACAAAGTAGTTTTTATTGAGTCTTTCTAGCAAAAGATAAATAGAGGAGAGGGGCACATGTGTAAAGTGGTTTACACTAAATCCTTCTAGCAGAGGACCAATAGGGGAAAGAAGGGTACATGCATAAAGTGGCTTACACTAAGTCCTAGCAGAGGACCAATAGGGAAGAGAGAGGGAGACATGTGTAAAATGGTTTACACTGAGACTTTACTTTGAATCAAGTTGTTGCCTTTGTTGGTACAACAAGTACCTAAACTCTTTTAGAAATAAAATTGACAAACTCAAGCTATGAGCTTCATTGATATTTGTACTTTGGAATTCACAAGAGTTATGTTTTCAACATAATCAATAAGAGTAGTGTAAAAAGGTTACAATAAATAAGGACAATCATTTTGGGGTGGAGGGTGTACAATAAATTCTCAACTGATGTTTGAAACGGATACGGAGCTATGGGTTGAGACAGTGGTATGGAGTTAACCCCTAAATGCCCAAGGCACCACATTATGGTGTTGACAATATTTTGAATTTCTATAAAACCTAACTAAGTTTTTCTTTTTAGTAGATTTCAATTTGTAACTATTCTTTCTAAAGTCTAGTTTTAGCATCAAAAAATCTATTGTGTAAATGATTGATTATGATTTTTCTATTCAAAATTTTGTGCAATGGTGTTTGTTGCAATCTTGACCTCTTTAGTGTTGAGAGCTATTGGAAATGAGCCTCAAATACACTAGACCTTGGAGAAAATATTACTCTAGAAACTCATTCTAAAAAATTGTAGAGGAGATTTTCAAAAGTTGTAAATCAATTGGAGTTAAGTATGTTATGTCCTTTAACCTCATATTTTTCATGTGACCATTCTTTTAGAATTGACATGTGAAAAGATGATTGAAAGACTTCAAGTCATTTTCACAGCTTTAATACCCTCTTTATCAAACATAATAATCTTTCAATTCATATATGATATTGTTGCATTTTCTTTTCCCATGTGATCTTTAACATATGTAGTTTGATTTTGTACGGTTACAATTTAAAAAATACTAATACGACTTATCAAAATTTTGACTTTTTGTTCAACTTAGAACAAATTGCCAGAAGCTCAGAAAGTGCCTTGGGCACTTAGGGGTTAAGTTGTTGAGCTAATAAATATTGAACCTTACTCCTAGAAAATAAATCAAACCGAAAATTTCTTAATTATTTTTATTTGAATATGTAAGTACCATTTGTTACCAATTTCCACTTAATCTTGGATGAGTTGGGAAAATTGAAGATCTTTTATATGCTAAACCTGTATACAGTATATGGTAGGCTCATTGCTTGCTAACGCTAACCCCTCACACTAATTCAAGAAATAATTGAATTTGCAAAGCCCATTGATAAAGCAACTAAGTATAATTGAGGTTATTTTAGTATACTGTGGACTACAATGTTGAAATACATTCTCAAATAGTGTGATTCAGGTGGTCAAAATTTTAGGGAGATTTTGCAAGTGTATATCTCAACAAAAGTGTGTGAAAAATGTTGCATTATGAAAGTGTGAAGGTTGGGCCCAAAATCTTACTTGAAGAATAAGGGTGAGAACTGAGAAGCATGTCACATTTTCACACTATCACTCAAATTACTGTGCAAGTTAATCTTGCATGCTATTTCATATCATTGAAAGATTCAAAGTAAAGTAGTCTGTTCATAAACCGACCATCTAAGGGAAAGTGCGCTTCTATAAAAAAAATCAGGGCAACTTGGTAAAATGGAAATATTGTTGGTAGAAAGCTTAAGAAGAGAAAATTGTGTAGCCATTTAAATTGAATTTTTTTTGAGTTGGTATGAATTAGCTACAATTTATCAAAGCAAAAGGTGCATAGGTAGCTATTCTTGATCATAGGTGGTAGCATTTATGATGCAAAGGCCACTTGCCAAATGGAGCACATGAGTCCTAAAAGCAACCACTGCAAAGTCAAGAATGCTCCAATTAGGCTCTTAAAGCATGCAAGCACCCATTCCATAATCTAATACTCAAATCATGATTGAGAACAAGTTTTCATTTATTTTAGTATGATATATATCTATATTTTACTAAAAGACAAATCTGAATACAATTATGACCAATCATAACATTCAGTAGCACTCAACAGGCATGTCCTCCCTCCAACTAGAGAGTGTGGAATATTCCACACCCATCAATAAAAATTAAAAAAAAAACTAGTTTCAAAATGGTGAAATAGTACAAGTCTACAAGATAGTTCTAGAGGAAGAACATACTACAGTAGTGCCTCTTTAAGATGAACCTTTATAAGAAAAAATGCTTAGTTAAGATGAAGAAAATGACTATCCCTATTGGTTGAGGAGCTACAAAAGATGTGTTTGGTTACAATAAATGCTTTCGTTACATTATGTTCTCCGGATACCTTCATCTTATCGAGGCACCACTGTAGTTCCAAGCATTGAATGCACATATTTCCATTTCAAAAGTTGGGAAATGTTTATATTTTTCTTCCGGTTCTCAAGATAGGCCACCAAAACAGAAAAAAACTATCAATTTGCCACGTGTCTAAACAATAAGTATTCATATTAAAACGAAACCCGATCATGAATTGTGATTTGTGAAAATACTTTACTTGCATTCAAGCAACTCAATTGAAAGCTTGTTGGAGGTGGAATATGAGTATTATCGCCCTCCAAGTTGGCCATAACTTCAGTTGCTTTTCGGCTTATCCAAATTCGGGAAATTTGAAGGCATTCCTGAACCACTGCCATGGTCGGTGCCAAGTGCCAACCCATCATATCCGAGTAGCCATAATTATTGTCTCATTCCTAAATACAATGGTACATGTCCAAGTTTTTAATGCAATAACTTGAACGTTTCTAATGAACACCAATTTTAGCTTATGAACACCAATTTTTGCTTCCACACCCAACTTTTGTGGGTCCAAGAAGAAAATTTGCCTAAACAAGATAGTAAGGGTGAGGACTTGCAAAAACATTTTACGGAGACCTCACCTTTAGTTACAAGTCTAGGTACTCATTGTACCAACATAGGCAACAACTTCACTCAAAGTAATACCTCAGTGAAAATTACTTTAATATGCATGTACCCGTCTCTCCCGTGTTGATCTTTCACTAAAAAGACTTAGTGTGAACCACTTTACGGATGTACCCTCTCTCCCTTGTTGCAAAGACTAGGTGTAAACCACCACTTTACACACGTTTCTCTCTAGAGAAACACAGCTTCACCGGAACCCTAAGCAGGAGAGACTCTTTTATGTATACAGACCGATATCTCCAATCACCCTTCACATCCAGATCTTGCATAAAATCATCACAGTTAATATGGTTACAAGCCATTCAAATCCCACTAACAGAGCTACGGCCCCTCTAAAAACAAGAGCCTGCTGGAATCAGGCTCTCCGTGATTATTGATTACAGTAGTAATCCAAACACTGATATAGTTTTTAGTCACATCTCAAATGCTACAAGTCACACAGCAAAGCTACACCCTGGCGAAGTCCCAACAAACCTATGGGGACCCTCGAGTTCGTAAGTTCAAAGTCAAAATCCAAGCACACAAACATCAAATTCCAATATCTACACTTCCCTATACTCCATTCCAACTTGTCCGTAGTAGCTAGAAATACAAGGTAGAAATGTCAGGACTGCCTGGGACTGTATGATACTGTACAGCACCCAGAGATTCATCTAACATATAAAAATACAACCATGGTCCAAGGAATCTACGTAAGCTATAACATGAAACCTCGAATCTAATCAAACTAGGCCAGAGTGTTCCCCATTCAGGGATAGCAAAACTTGCTTCAAACTTCAGCTTCAGTAGTAGTTTGAATTCGTTGGAGAGATGTGAGGTAGAGCTGTGACTTATGCACCATGAGCTATGGCGATGCTTTGGAGCAAACCAGTTGCTGCACTTCCCATTGCGTCGGTCCTCCTGCAGTAAATGTAAAAGTGCATGACACGGAGTTGCTGAATTTGTTCTTGAGCATTTGACCCATCACGTACGCTCGTGTGAAAACCGTGCCCTCCAATTTCAATGCCACTCCACCGCCACCTGCAGGCGCCGCACTGTAACTTTGGTCGAAACTTGGACCAGCTCCATGCAGGAACTGCTTGTCGGCGGTGATGGACACTGTCACTTTCTTTGTGGACCTTCTTTGCAGGTAAAACGGGTTTAGCTGCACATCACAAAACCCAACCATCAGACAATTCAAAACCTCAGCATTGTTTGAATTTTAGTGTGTGTGTATGTGTGTGTATGTGTCGGTTACCTGGCCTCCGGCTATGGAGAGGTCGAGGTACTTGAACCCCATTGGAGAGCCTTTCACGTGGTACCCAAAGAAGCGGGACGGATTGTACAGTTGCAGTGTTGCGGTGGAGTTGAGCGACGCTACCATCGTCGGCACTCCCGAGTTGTCGACTCCGTCCTCTAAACCGAAGTACGAAAACCCCACATTCTGCACACACATTCAAAGACCAGCATTCACATAAGGGCGGTGACTACAGAGGTAGCCCAAGTCATGATTTATTACTGTATCCTCACGAAATCAAAGAAAGCATATATGACATCAAGCAATTTAGGGGGTAGTCATTGAGACCTAGAATGCACGGTAACAATGGCCAGCAAGCGAATCTGGCTAATTACGATAGCAGGGTAACGTGTAGCATAGTAGAATTTTAAATAGTGCCGTACTTGGGGTAAAATTGTAGAGAAAATTTCATGAATACCCCTAAAGTTTAAAATATCTTCGTAGATACCCCTGCTTTTTCAGAAATATCACAAATACCCTTGGGCCAAAAAGTGTAGGCGTTTGTTTTGTTGTGCATGCCACTTCCGTTCTCCCTTTGGGCCCACACATATCAAGAAAGAAGAAGTGTGTGCACAAAGGAAGAAGGGAAGTGGCATGCACAACAAAACAAACGCCTAATTTTTTTTGGCCCAAGGACAATGCGATAAATCTGAAAAAGCAGGGGTATCTATGAAAATATTGCGAACTTCAGGGCTACCCATAAAATCTTCCCTAAGGTAGGAACACCCGTAAGCGTTAGTTTAAGGGTTTTGAACATGACGACTATTGATAAACATCTAGCAAATTATAGGATCCTTTTAGCAACAAAATAATAATAAGTTTGCACTTTTGAATGTATTATTTGGTTACGGTGAATGTTTAAAGAGCAAACAGCCATTGTACCCATAACCAACACTAATGTTTCATGCTCACATGTTGTACATCATTGTAATTACATCTATTTACTACCAAGATTTTAGAGGTGACGGTTATGGGGACACTAACACTTATGGGTGTTCCTACCTTAAATTGTATCGATTTGTGCCAAGGAAGGGATAAAGATATGGTTGCTGCAACACGTACCAGGACGGAGACATGAGGAGGCTTGGGCATGGTGGCGGCCCAGAAGAGCAAGGCGCCGGCGAAGAATGCCACCATCGTGAAGAAGATGGCAATCCACACGAGGCACCGCCGCGACAGCCGCTTGGTCTTCTCTCCCTCAATGCCTTCCTCCTCTTCCACGATGGTGCTCCCGGGCGCCCACGCCCCCCGGTACCCTTTCTTCGCGGTGCCGCCCGCGACGTAGCTCGGCTGCGGCAACACGCGCCGCGACCCGGGCTTCGGCGCGTGCGCTCCGCCGAACGGCAGCGAGTCCACGGACGACTGCTTGAAGTGCTTGGGGTGCATGGGGCTGGCGGAGGGGCTCTCCCGTGGCGTGGCGCGGGAGAAGCTCTGCGACAGCGAGTCCCCGTCCTGCATGGAGTCGCGCGACGGCGATTGCACGAAGTAGACGGGATGGCCGTGCCGCGGCGGCGACATGGGCGGCGACGTCATCCCGCCCAAGCTGGCGTCCGAGTCGAACGACGCCCGCATTCTCCCATACCTCGACATGGTCGCACCCGAATAATTCCCAAAGCAATATTAACAGCACGTCGTCGTGTCTAATGCTACAATGTCACGCACTCTTTCTGTAGTAGCTGACAATGCTGTGCACCAAGCTCGTTAAGAAACGGACTTCGACCTCCTTGAAACTATCGCCTGTTTGATTCCCACCCGTTTTCACAAATTCCTGCCGTGCAGTTGAGGAAAGTATCAAGGGCATGTCAAGCAAGCAGTCTCAAGAGAGACCATCTGTGCGGCGCATGCTAAAATAACCGTGCAGTTCAAACACCGAGCCTGCATTTCAAGCCATGCACTCGCATTGTAAGAAAATTACAGCCGCATTTGCAACTTCAATTGCACCGCTTGCTGTTGCAATGGGTATTGGTTCAACACGCTCTCCCTGCATGCACACTAGCATCCAAAATGATCAGCACAGCGCGTCATCAGAACGCACCCTCACTTCGTACACTCCGAGATAACCCTTCCACTCATCATCAAAAGAACAATAGACAGCGATGGCAATGCAGGTAGCTAGCTCGCCCAAGAAAGCACACAAGACAAACCTCGTGTGGGGGTTTGAGCAATGGCGTCAACGAAAGAACATGCAGCAGACATGCAGGCAAGAAACTGGGCCTTCAAAGTTTTCAAACCTCTGGACAGGAAAAGGATCAATCGTGCGAGGCAAGCAACGGCTCTTGCTCAGACGCAGAGCAGAGCAATAGAGCACCAGTCCTCCGTCTGCGCCGCAACCTAGGCTGTAGCCCTCTGCCAGGGACGGTGACGCCTGCAGTGCAGAGAAAACCTGAGAGCTGGGGTGCAGCAGTGCAGCAGCTGCCGGCAAACCCACCGGAAACCTGAATGAGCAAGTGATGATCTGATGATGTGGGGGCACTGCGGCTGATCCGTGGTGGAAGTACACGCGCATCCAGGTGGCTCCGCTCAGAAATCGGTTGCTCTGGCGGGGAGGCAAGATGATGCAGGCGCTGCTCTCGAGAAGGTGGGCAGCCGCCTCCTCTCCTCTCCTTTGCTGTCCAGTACGCTTCCCAGCGTTGCTCCTGTCTCCGTCCCCTCGACGATTTTCGTCCGTCCGTCGCTCGTCCGTCCGTCCGTCAGTCTGTCAGTCTGTCCGTCGCTCGTCCGTCCGTACATCCGTCCGTCCGTCCGTTCGTTCGTCAGTCCTTCGTTCGTTCGTCTGCTATTCGTTCGTTTGTCTGTAATCCGTCCGTCTGTTACCAACGAACGGAGAGACGTATGTTACATGCCGGATGCACACGTCGCGCCCGCCAACTTGTACCTGGACCCGGCCCGGTTCATCATTTGTACCAGGCTTTCAAACGCCTGCCATTCGGCATTAAATGAGGGCGTCTCAGTGGTAACTTCAGCCAAAAGTTGGAAAGCCCAGGATTTCAAAAAATAGGACCGATGTGTAAGAGCATCCGCCCCCCTTACACGCAATCATTCACTCGTCAAGTGTTTACATTTACTTTTGGAGATCCTTCAAAAAAAATTTGCCTCCGGCTCTTGCTTTTCAAATATGTTTCACAAATAAGGTAGACATAAGGTAGGAGGCTTTAATTTGGACAAGGGTTCTAATTTGGACAAGGGCTCTAATTTGGTTCACTTCTAAGAAGGGCCAACATGTTTCTTCATATATCGATTATTGTCATTGATGAGTTAGGTGGGCTTAGCAAGTTAACCTAATTTGCTAAGCCCACCTAACTCATTAATGACATTAATCGATATATGAAGGAACATGTTGGCCCTTCTTAGAAGTGAACCAAATTAGAGCCTTGGTTTGAATTAGAGCCCTAGTCCAAAATAGAGCCCTCGTCCGAATTAGAGCCTCCTACCTTACCTATTCCAGACCATTTCTCAATTCTGATCCTTATGTATCTAGGGTGCTCATTTAAGTTCTGAGATGATCACCTTAGCTACAGAGGGGTTGGAATTGGGAAAGGGTTGGGAATGGGTATGTTTACCTTAGTCAAATGACCAATCAAGTGGAGTATAAGATAAAACTCAATAAACTTATAATGAACTAGTATATAGGCCCATGCTTTGCATGCATTGGACATGTATGGGTAATGCAACATTCAATTTTATTTAAAAAAAAAATCTCACAAATCAATTGGTCTAGAGTCTATTCCTAATGTATTTTACAGAAAGTCAATATCTCACAATTGGTTTAGAATCTAACCTTGATGCACCATAATTCTGGTTCTTTTTGAAAACCAAAAGTACTAATTACCCTCATCACAATGCTCTTATTTTATACTTTGCTAGAGGGCATTTAGTGTTTTGTTGTTTTTCTAACACATGATTGGAGGGTGTTTGGTGTTCCATATTTGAGGCATCCTTTATGTTTCAACTTCCACCAAAAAGTTCTAAAAGATTCTAGAAAAGAACATGGTTGGAGGGTGCTTGGTGTTTTGTATTTAGGGCATTTTTTATTGCTTCAACTTCCACCAAAAAAATCTAGAAGCTTCTAGAAAAGGGCGCAAAGTTAGTAAGGGTTAGGCTCCCACTTAGTAGTATACAAATAGATAGATAGATAGATAGATAGATAGTGATTCAAAGATCATTGCTTGACAAGCTTAGTTTGAGTGTCAATTGTTAAAGAGAACATTTTGAGGGGCCCTAAGCTCTTATCATCCAAGTATTGCGTAAATCAAACCTTGAGCATGTAACACTCTTGATGTTGTAAGATAATCAACCACATCATTTAATATCTTATCTTCTAAGTTTTTGTAAAAGCAAACGGTTGGATTTTGAGATTTTTTTTTGTTTTTAAAATCTTTTATGTTGTTAAGCCTCTTTCCTTATCACTAGAAAAATATGCATGTTGTTAAAACATGGGTGTCAAAGGTCTTCCTTGGTTTTCATTTTAGATACAACAAGTGTATCATTTGCTCAAGAGTTCTATCCTTTAACCCCTAAAGGCCTAAACATTGTTTTTTGGCAACATAGCAATTTTGGGCAGCTCACTACAAATGGAATATTCTTTTTTTTTTCTTTGAAATTTTCACACATGATGTGTCTAAGGAGTAGCTTTAAGGCCCAACAAATTTCATAACTTTTGACTTCATGGTTCAAAAGTTATTGCGTGATATGTAGTTTTCTTTGTTCGTGGGGCAGCCTGGGCAGCTCAAAAAACTTCTTCAAAAATTACATTTTTTGAATTTTGGTTTTTGAAATTGGTTCTTTAGATATATATATGTATCCTTAGGAAAATTTGAATCATTCAATTTTCATCAATGAGATGAAAGTTATGAGGAGATTCTATTTGCGGGCAATTATGGATTCCCTGCTCTAAAATAAACTTCTAAGTCCTATGTTTTACTCAATTTTTAATATTTTGGAATAAAAGTAAAGCCAAAGTATGTAGATTGTTTATTATAAAATTTCAACATTGGAATTGGAATTTTTGTTTTTCATAATTAAATTCTTCACAATTTAGTGTTTTGTATCATTCTCTACTTCTTTTTGCTTACTATTTTTTTCCTATGTGTTATACATTTCCAAATGTTTTGAAAATTTTCAAGTGTGTACCTGACTTGCCTTGAAGAATGAATACAAAAAATCACAACCATTTTGAAACTTTTTTCATACAAATATGACCTTGTGAAGTGCAGCTGCCCAAATTTTTGCAGGGACAAAAAATGACATTTTGTCAATTCAAACTCAATCACCTAACAATCCACATGGCAAAAATTTCTGAATTTTTTTCCGCATATTTGGATACTAGTGTACTACAAGATCTTCTGGTTAGATATGTCCAAAAAGAACTTTTATTTGTAATTTGATACTTGCACTACAAATGGCAGTTTTGGGGCAATTTTGATGAAAACATAGTCAAAAGCCTTTAGGGGTTAAGGTAGGAGCATCCATAAACGTCAAATTGAGGGTTTTGAACATGATGAGTATTAATAAACAACTAGAAAATTATAGAATCATGTTAGGAATATAAAAAAATGAGTTTGCTCTTTTGAATGTAATATTTGGATACTATGAGAACAAGTTATGAATTTTTAAAGAGCAAACTGCCATTGCACCCATAACCACTTATAAGATTTCATGTTCATATGTTGTACATCCTTGTTATTGCATCTATTCACTTCCACAGATTTTCCAAGATTTAAAAAATGACAGTTATGGGGACATTGACACTTATGAGTGTTAGTACCTTAGACAAAAGTTCCAACTCTAATGCCCACCAAATCACTAATTTGTTAGTGTTCCAAAGTCCCGTTTTTGAATGGTTGACATAACATGCAGTTTTTACTTGACCAGGTTCACTTTGCATTAAATTATTTGGTCATTTTCAAAAAATATTGGAAAACCTGGGTTGTATCTATCACTCTCTCCAAAGCTTGAAAAATATTGTAAAAATTATTTGGAATATTGTAAAGGAAATTTCCTTTTTTTTTCTTCTTCTTTGTAGTGTGTATGGAGGCCTAGTGCATGGTCATAAGCTGTAACGCAAAAATACAAAATTGGTGTTTTGGACAAGTAACTCATAGTGGTTAAGGTACTCATCTTTTATGTAAAGTTCTGTTTTAATCTTTCAAAACAAGTTTAGGTACCCATTGTATCAACAGAGGCAACAACTTGGTTCAAAGTAAGTCTAAGTGTAAACCATTTGACAAATGTATCCCTCACTCCCCTATTGGTTCTTAGCTAGAAGGACTTAGTGTTAACCAATTTACGCATGTACCCTTCTCTCCCCTATTGGTCCTTTTGCTAAAAGCTTGGCTAAAAGGGCTCAGTGTAAATCACTTTATGCATGTACCCATCTCCTATGTTGAACTTTTTCTACAAGAACTCAATGTAAGCCACTTTATGCATGTACCCCTCTCTCATGTGGTGGTTAACAATAAAGTTTGATGAATCACTGGAAGTTGCACCACAACACTCTCTTTTAACCAATTAGATTGAGCAACTTCACTAGACGTTAACAACACCTCATTAGCACTTGCACCACAAAACTCTTTCAGCCAATCAAAATGCAAATGTATATTATATATATAAGAAGATTTTCATCAATTTAATGAACTTGTGGTCAATCATGTATTTGGATAATGTTACAACTCAAAAAGTGTAAAAATCCAAAACACATATAGAATTTAAAAAGTGAACATTTGATGATCAAAGCAAGAGTAGTAGTTTTATTTTGAATTGTAGTAAATAATATTTGTTCTATTCTGCCAAAAAAAATGTTATATTTCTAAGTTAGACATTGACATACTATAGGTTGATAGCAAATTTGGCATAAAATAATTCTCCAAAATTTTGCCTAATTATTCTATAAATTATTCTCCAAAAATGCCCAATATCAAACAAATCAGAGATTGAAATGCTCAATATTATAAAAGTCATTAAACTTAACTATTAACGGAAGGTCAAGGTTGATTCCAAGAGGGCTCAATCTACTACAAATTTCTTACCAAAGGTTAATTTTAAAAAGTAGAAGATGCTTAGTAAAAGGCTTAATTCTACTAATTTTTTTGATTGAATGCCAAATAATAACAACTTTTTTTGAAAGTGCCTAATCTTGTTTAATTATAAAATATGATGCCAAATTGATTTTTTTTGAAAAAACAATCAATTTGGCAGTGAGCAACCATATCTGCTCCCCACCTACAATAGTATGTAGCTACTCTATTCACACATGAATATTTGAATGTATATGACACATTTAACTATTCATGGACTACTCATGTAATTAAAGAATTTGCATGTCTCCAAATGTCTGAGATTTTCCAAAAAAATCAAACCTTTTTCTAGAATCTCATAAAATTTATTCCCAAAATTTTGCATGGTTTCTAAGTAAAACATATCTCTCAATATTTTGCAAGTGTTTCCATATGTTTCACATGTGTTTTTCAAATTTTAAGAAATGAAGACAGTTTCTAAAAGATTACTTAGACTTTGGATTGTCGGCAATATTTAGTTAAAACATCTATGAGCAAAAAGTCTAACAAATTAATGTAAAATGGACCTCCATGTAGTGACTCTTGTTCTTCATCTAACGATGCTAAGGTGTGAGCAGGGAGCAATGAGCGTTGAGCGTTGAGCAATGAGCAATTGGATTTGAGCAGTGAAAATTTATATTTTACTAAAATAAAATTAAACATAAAAAATGAGGTTAAGCCAAAAAAATAGTAATGAAAAAACTAATAAAACTAACAAATTAGTAAATAAACTTGGAAGAAAAGAGGTTTTGTAAATTCATTTAATCGTGCATTTAATGTCCAAATAATATTTACAAAGGCAAAAATGGTAGAAATTCTATTTTATGCACATGAAGAGAACTTTGAATTGGATGAAAAATGAATTTCAGTAATCCATAATCAAAAATCATTCATCCAATGATTTGTCCAAGTATCATCCAACGAATGAAATTATGACATGGATTTTGGGTACATAATGAATAGGCGTGCATAAATATGAAATTAAGCCTATTTCCTTGGATTTTGAGGAGGCTTCAAGTTATGATATACTAACATTTAGAAGTTCACTTGCACACTACAAACCCCCTCTTCACAACCAAATAAGTCTTACATAACTTGCCATGAGAATTGTCAAAGGTTAAACAACTAAACATACATTCATAATTTTGAATTTTAGACAGCCTCCTTGGATTTCAAGGAGGTTGCAAACTATGATAAGCTCATATTGATCCATTGGCACATACTAAACCCCCTCCTTGATACCAGCAATTCTAAAACAACTTTTTTTTCATTTTCTTTTTTTTAATATTTTTTGCTAAAAATATGTTTATTTAGTTTTTTACAAATTTTGTTTTTATGTTTTCAGACCCTTTTCGGAACCTGGGAGGCCCACTTCTGGCGGTTTTAGATTTCGTAAAGGGTTCCTTGAAATCCAAGGAACACTTTTAAAAATATTATATATATACACACACACACACACACATATATACACAAGTTTATGCACCCGTAGTACCAACAGAGTTAACAAAACCAAGAGAGAATTGTGGTGCAATTGCCAATGACAATGCAACTGCCAGTGACATGTTAACGTCTAGTAAAGAGTTGTAGGTGATTTTACTTTATTCCATTTATAACTTGAGTTAAACTTGTACTCTACTTTCTTTTTTAGGTGAAACCAAAGATGGACTTTGCAAAATTGTCCTCCCCACCCATGGAATTGTCAAGTTCAACCACCGCCACCGCCGTGCAATATTCTATTATAAAATAGATATGTATTTTAATTTTTTTCCCAAAATACTAGTTTTTTATTTTTTTACACATTTTGTTTTTGTGATTTAGGACCCTCCTTGAAACCGAGGAGGCCTACCTGAGCACCTTACAAATTTTGTAAAGGGCTTTTTGGAATCCAAGGAGCACTTCTAAAAATAGTAGGTTTTTTTATTTTCCCAAAAAAATAGTTTTTTTCTTTTCACATTGAGTTTTTGTGTTTTAAGACCCTCCTCGAAACCAAGGAAGTCTAAAAATAGTAATTTAAAAAAAATTGCTTGAAAAATTAGGTTTTTTTTTTTTTTTTTTACGCGTTTTGTTTTTGTCTTTTAGGACCCTCTTCAGAACCCAAGAGGCCTACTTGTGGACGTTATGGATTTTGTAAAAAAGTCATAAAATTGTTAATTGCACAATTCATGAAACTCCAACAACATTTATTGTACCCCTAAAGGACCATTGTTTGTTTGGGGGACAAATGGGATTTTGGGCATGTATCTATGGCTAAACTACTTTGTGTGATTTTCTGAAACTTTTATGGAAGGTAATGAATTCAAAGATCTACATGGGAATGTAATTTATTTTTAGTTCAACATTTATTAAAGAAGTTATGCATGAAAATCTAGAAAATGCTGCTCCCTAGGCAGCCAAAAACTTTTTTAAAAATTTCATTTTTTTCAAAATAAAAATCTGAAATAGGTTCTTTAGACTTATATAGACGTGAGGAGTTTTGAATCATTCAATTTTGATAGATGAGATGAAAGTTATGAGGAGTTTTTGTTTGCGGGCAGTTCTAGATTCTCTACTCTAAAATATAGTTTGAAGTCCTTTATTTTACTCAATTTCCATTATTTTGGAAATAAAACAAAACCAAAGAATGTAGATTGTTTATCACAACATTATAATAGTTGGGATTTGCATTTTTCATTTTAATAATTAAGTTCTTAACAATTTAGTGTTTTGACTCATTCTCTATTTCTTTTTACTTACTATTTTTTCCCATGTGTTGTATAGTTCCAATTGATTTGAAAATTCTCCCACACATACCTAACTTGGTTTCCTGCATGGGAAAAATAAACCTCAACTTTGTGTAAAGTAATTTTTTTGCTCTAAGGGTGGTCAAAGCCTTCTGGAATTTCTGGGCAACAACAAAAAAAACTTTTTTCCGCAATTCATATGTAAATATCTCACTCATTTTTATGTAGATTGAGCTGCTTTTTTGTACCATGTGTACCTCTTGTTGTCTATTGTAAGATCTTATGGTTGGATTCTTGTAAAAAACGTTTTTTCTTACTATTGTACTTGCTTCCCCAAAAGTGGCAATTTTCTGCGTTTTTGCAAAAGAAACGGCTTGGTCCTTTAGGCGTTAATGAGAATCTTAGTTGTTTTTTATAATAATAAGTTAAAATGACGTACTTAGAGAGCAAATTGTCAAATTCATCCCTCAATTGCCTTCTAAATGCAGTCATTCTAATGAATTGTGTAATTGACAAATTTTATGACTCTTTTACAAAATCTGTAGCATGCACAAATAGGCCTCTTGGGTTCTGAGGAGGGTCCTAAAACACAAAAACAAAATGTGAATAAAAAAATTTAATTTTTCAAGCAAAAAAAAATTACTATTTTAGGCCTCCTTGGTTCCGAGGAGGGTCCTAAAACACATGAAGAAAATGTGTACCAAAAAAAAAAAAAAAAAAAAAAAAAAAAAATCTTGGAGAAATTTAAAAAATAAAAAATAAAAAAACTATTTTTAGACTTCTTGGGTTCCAAAGAGGGTCCTAAAACACAAAGCAAAACACGTAAAAAATAAATAAACAATTATTATTTTTAGAAGTGCTCCTTGGATTTTGAGGAGCCCTTTATAAAATCCATATGGTGCTCAAGTAGGCCTTGTTGGTTCTGAGGAGGGTCCTAAATCACAAAAACAAAATGTGTAAAAAAAACCTAGTTTTTCAAGCAAAAAAAAAAAAAAAAAAAAAAAACTATTTTTAGGCCTCCTCAGTTTTGAGGAGGGTCCTAAAACACAAAAAGAAAATGTGTATAATAATAAAAAAAAATTCTTGGAGAAATTTTTATTATAAAAAAAATTATTATTTTTAGAAGTACTCCTCAGATTCCGAGGAGCCCTTTACAAAATCCATAAGATGCTCAAGTAGGCCTCTTGGGTTCCAAGGAGGGTCCTAAATCACAAAAACAAAATGTGTAAAAAAACAAAAAAACAATTTTTTTACCCAAATTTTTTTTGGTATTTTTGAAAGTGCTCCTCAAAATCTGACAAGCCCTTCATGATATCCAAAACCACCAAAGTGGCCCTCTTGGGTTCCAAGAAGGGTCCTAGAACGTACAAACAAAATCCATTGTCTTGATTTGTATTTGTGATATATCTTTTTGAATGGGTTTGCATCATATTTGTTATCCTCTTTTCATTCACATTCATTCGTTTCAATTTCATTCATTTGACATATTTTTTCATTTGTTTGTTTGAATGGATGAATTTCAAACATCATCCAAATTTTTATGGGAATTGCTATGTGTACCACACCCTTTCAATTATTGTACCACACCCTTAGAGAAAATTTTAGATTTCTACCATCAAAAAGCTAAATTTTAGAATTTGGAATTCATATTTGGACTTAGAGACCATGATTTAATCTAGAATCATAAAAAAAAAAGTTGCAATTCAACAACACCCAATGAAATAGCTTATCTGTTTTTACAAACAAAGTAAAAGTAACCCTTTTCTCCCTAGCTAAACTTTTTCATTGGGTGCTGTTGAATTGCAACATTTTTTAATGTTCTAGACTAAAGCATAGTTTCTAAGTCCAAATTTGAATTTCAAATTCTCAAATTCAGCTTTTTAATGGTAGAAATCTAAAATTTTCTCTGAAGGTGTGGTACAATAATTGAAAGGGTGTGGTACACATATCAAATCCCTTTTTTATTCATATAGTGATCACTTTTGTCTACTCACAATCATATGAAATTCCGTAAAATATGATTTCCAATTTTCAAATTTTCATAAAAAGTCTGCCCACCTCTCAAAGCTCACTGCTCATCACTTAATGCTCATTGCTCCTTGCTCACAGTTTAGCAACCCTATTCTTCATCCCAATCTTAGCCATAAAAGTAGTTCATTTTGTATTCAATCTTGACTAATAAAACAATGCTAATCAAGCTTTCTTTTCATTCCAATGGAAATATGAAAATATTACTTACTTTGACGGTTTATAGCAATCAATTTCAATCATAACAAACTTTTCGGTTTTTTTTTGTTCAAGTATAAAAAAGATACACAACTTTGATTTAGATCTCAATAACTTTCATTACAATGTATGCCTATCATGGAGTTTTGCATTTTCTATTTGTATTTTGAATTTATCAAATTTTTGGACCTCTTCAAAATTAGCATTCCATTGGTTTGTTATAGACAAATACAAGGTTTTATATCATAATTTCATAATGGTAGCACTGGAATTTTAAGATTCATGCAAAAAATAATTAATTTTAATAATTTGGAAAGATGAGTGGTAAAGATAGACTATTTGCAATTATTGTCCAATGCTTTTAAACACTATATAAGTGAATACAGTACATTTGAATGTAATTTTTTAGGACTGATCTAATTAGAACATGTAGTCAAATTCTTAGGGTTCATGTCAACAAATATTTTTAGAATGTGTGTTTTCCCATGAATTATAAAGCACTTTATTCTTCGGGAAATGTCCCTTGCAACATTTTAATGACTATGGTATTTTGCACTACAGATATTGTTTTGACATGCTCTTTGGTAAGTTTGGTTCCATAAGCATGTTATAACTTCAACTTTATTTGTTGAAACTTTAACACTTAACTATTGAAAAACATTTTATCGTTAACTGGAATTCATGAAAGAGAGCCTTTTGCTTTGCCAAACAGTTTTATGTTTACAAATTATAAAAAGAACGTGATTTTGTGTACTAAAAACAAAAAAAAACACATTAACATTTTAAAAATTATATGGCTTTTGAATTCGTAAGTTACTCAAAGCTTCATAACTTAAATGGCTGCTTATGATTTCAAGTTTACTTCATCATCGAATAGAAAATAAGGAACATCTAATGGTTTTGCATTGATTTCAAGGGTAAAATTAGCATGGACTTTAACCCCTCATTGCCTAAGAGGACAAAAAGTGTTCTCCAACACTCAAGTAATAAATTTTGAAGTGTTGTAACTTTTACATTTATAGTTTGAATTCAATAAAACTTATTGGTAAAGTTGCAAATACTAGTCTAATTTCTATGGTGAAATTTCTAAATCAATTTAAGACGTATTGAGTTTGTGAAAGTCATTCAAAGTTCACATGTTCAATTTGAGTTCACCATATTACATTGTGATGGCTACAACTTTGGGGGCTTGTATCTTTTTCATCAAATGTTTGTTTTCAATGAAATTTAATGGGTTTTGTTCCCTTTAAAGTGTAATAGATGTGGTAGAATTTTCATGTCAATCCAAATTGTTTTGAATGTTTGGGAGCAACTCAAGGTTCAAAATCCATACATTTTTTTCATTACAATTGACATTTGGTGGTTTACAACTTCATACAAGCTCCGTTTTCAATATTTTTTATTGGAAAAGTTGTGCGTAATATTTTGGTTTTTTTTGTTAAAATTTTATTTCAATCTAAGAAGTTATAAGTGAATGAGAAGCATTTTAATAGAGGGAGGTTTAGTCATAGATATGATTTTTTGCTACTTTTTTCAATGTTTTTTGACATTTCATAACAATTTTACAACACATTTCAATGTTTTTTGACATTTCATAACAATTTTACAACACATTTCAATGTTTTTTGACATTTCATAACAATTTTACAACACAATGAATCTATTGAGTAAAAAAATTCACCAATGTGTTTGTATATTGGTTTTGAATCACATTACGTTTTAATTTTTTTCATTTAGTAATCAAAATTCACCTCCACATGTGTTTTTAAGAATATTTCAAACCCATTTTTTAACTCTAAAACATTACAATCTTTCAATCTATGTAATCAAATGACCTTGAATTTGATCCACATGATTTGCAACAAGCACAATCAACTACAAGATTGTACAGATGAGATTTTCATAGTTTATTGACATTTAGATTTACAATACTTGAAAAGCAAAGAGGCTGGTAAGTGTCTTTGGACCTTAGGCAATGAGGAATTAATCCAAAATCACTTTCCATAAGTTCTAAAACTTACAACTACAAGAGTACAACGTTATAAATATTATCATCACATAGTAACCTTCAAAACTATTGCCTGCTAGGAGTCAAGACCATGAAAATTTGAAAACGTTAAAAACAACATATAGCACAAATGGTCTCAAAGATCAAATGGCCCCAAGCATTCACAAATACAACAAAGGAAAACTTTCTATTGACTAAAATCCATAAGGCCAAGTAGTCAAGGCCATTGGTGCAAATTGGGAAAACTTCAAAGAAAGAGAGATAAAAACAAAGGCCAAATGTCACGCCAAATGTAACTATTTGGATTTTTGTTCCATCCTACAGTTAATGTTGACAATCTCAAAAGAACTTAAGCCCCATTCGCACCTGCACTTAGCAATTATAAAACAGCGCTGTTAGAAAGCATTATAATTTGTGCGTTCCCACAAGAGTCGGTTTTTGGCCCCGAGCCTAGGTGGCAGCGCCGATGGCAGGGCCGTAATAGCGGCTATTACACGTTGCTGAAGATAAGTTTCCGTAAAAGTTGGGACAACTTCCAAGATTTTCGTAGCAGCTGATTCTCGCCAGAACAAAGATTTCAGAGATATTCGGGACCTTAAGAGCGGTTTTTAGTATTGCTACATCCTGAGGTCAATTGCGGAACAACGATGGGGAAAAGTCGGGAAACTTTCAGATGCTGTAGCTGGGCCGCCACGGCGTTCTCATCGCGAGGCGGTTACGAGTACACTCCATATAACTCAGCTCCCCCTCTTCCTGGCAGAAATTCAATGAATACACCCACCATTTTGTGCACATTATCAAGACACAGTAAACCCTAATTTGCTCCTCTCCAACGAGCAGCACGTCCCAGAGAGACAATCCTCTCCTCTAAAATCAAGAGAGTACAGATCAGCACCTCCTACGACAAAACTCTCTTCTGAAATCCACCCTCCCCAAAATTTCCTACAAAAAATGAACTTGCAAAAATTCACTCACATTAGTCACCGAAACTTGTGAGGTAGCTTCAGTGAAATCCTAGCAGCCTCGTGAGTACGTCCGCACCCTCAAAATTGGAGCCCGCCCCGACTCGATCCTGGTATGCAAACCTCACAGGAACTCAAATTGTCGTCAACAAAAAGGCGAGCTACAGTGCTTCACCTCTCAAAATATGGTGCGACAGTACCTTCCACGAATTTGCAATCACTCGCAGTAGCGGAAAACGTCGCGTGCCCCGGCGAGACTCGATTACCACAGCGCTTCTGCAGCGGGAGCAAACGCAACGGATAGCAAGGCAACAGCAACAAGAATACTTCTGAGTGACGGTAAGTTCTGCTAAAAACCTGGTTGGTAATGTGAACCCCCCCCCAATCCCCTTTCATCATTTCTGATGAGCTGGCACATCTGATGCGACATCACACGTCACCTGCTAGCTCATGTGTGAACGTTCCAACCCAAACTGTCTCTAGGTTTTTCTGAACCTACTTTTCCTCCACTTTAAACATCAGTACTCGTCTTTTCCCAAATAGTACTCGTTGTTACGTTTTAATACCGGTCTTACTAAACGTCAGGTGCAAATGGGGCTTTAATGTTATTGGATTGTATGCCAAAAACTTGCTTTGGCATTATGATTTTCATTTGTTGTTCCAGTGATCATGTTGAACATGGAGATTTTTCCATGTGCAAAGGAAAACAAACATTATGTGAGGAAAACCAAATGAAGAATTGAAGTTACATGTATATAGTCATTTTGATCTGTAAAGAATCCTTTCGATTTTTAACATCCACATGGCTATTTAAGGTTTTAAACCCATTGAATTTTTTAATCCTTAAAATATGTTTCAACAAACAAAGAATGATGAGTGAGTAAAACAAGCATTATCCAATGCCCATGTAGTGTTAACATGAAAATATGAATCAGATTGTTACTAGATTGCAATGGTTTTAGATTCCTATTTAAATTGGATGAAAGCATGTGTTTGATTTGTATTTGCAGAATTGAACTTGGTGCAACTACAAGCAAATTTATTACCATAGATTTATTTTAAATCACAAATAATAATGTTCTATAAATAAGGACATTTTGTTGCTTCACAAAAGACTCTCTTTCTTATTTTTCTAATCATTTGATTAATTTTCCACTCTTGTTGATTTTTTATTTTATACATTGGGACTTTACATATAATGTATATCAACAAGCATGATCTCACTTTACCAATGCAAGAACATAGTGATCTTAGGCTTGTGACTTCTATTGTTAGACTACTTAGCAATTTTTAGGACATTAAGGGCTTGGATACTTCTAATTTCTGTTATTGTTGCTAATCAATTAACCAAATCATTACTGCAATTACGTAAAAACATGTTTTGAATTTAATTACTCTCAACTCCAATAAACAATGTAATTTATTTTCAAAAAGCACTTACATGTCACTTTTAACTATGTTTGGATTTTTCAATGAATTTTACACTCTGTTTATAAAACCTCAAGAGTCGATATTGAGCTGTAAAGTCTCCTACTGATTTGCATAGATTGCATAGTTTTTTCATATGACACATGCAAAACATTGAGAGATTTTTTAGTGTTTGCAAATGGCTTGTTATTTTTGGATTACAGATTTTTCATTTTTGTTTAATATGTCATTCAACTTCAAGCAAAATTATTTGGCATTATAGTTAAACAATGGAAATGCCATATTTTTTAATTTGGGAAGAAACGCCCATTTTGGGAATAAACTAAGTTTAAGGTAATCACCTTAAACCGAGCTTTAGGTTTTAGCAATGTTTTTTTTTGGTACATGTGCCCTCACCTGAGAGGAGGAATTTGCAAGGGACGGAATCTCAATGGCTCAAACTGAATCTGGCATTTAAACGGTTTAAGGAGAAAAACTGGGTTTAAGATAAAGTACAACTTGGGAATCTGGTTTTCCCACTTTAATGAATATGGTGTTTGGAACTTAAGTTGAATATATTAAAAAATGTAGATTTGGTATTTATATAGAAACTCTTGCCAAAACATTAAAAAATAATTAATTTGCATGTGACTTGAAATAAAAATTTAATCCCTTTTAAACATGAGCAATTCAAGAACTAAAACCACTATCAGGTGAAATGTGAAAGTTATTCCAATTTAAACAAAAAAAAAAGAAAGTGCTAAGTATATAAAGATAATCACCACAGTCATGTAGAATTCTAAAATTTGGGTTTTTTTATACACCCAATAACCAATACGCACTAAAATTCATAATCTCAGTTTGTGTAAAAAATATAAATAAAAGTTTTTACAATCCTTGTTGGTATCAATATTAATGTTTTGATTGTCAATTGTTTTCTATCACTTGTTTGTAAACAATGTAGCACTTGTTCCTGCAATAAAAAATGGCCATTAATTTCACCTACACCAAATATTCAAATAAAAAGCCAAACTTTATCTATAACACATAAGATTACCTTGGTCTTAAACATTTATTTTTCATCTGACTTTGTAAAAGTCAATTATGATTCTTTTATTTTTGTGTATGTTGAATAGAAACACATATAAATAAATATCATATATGATGAAAAATCTATATACTAAGAATCCCTTCCCTTCATGATAGATACTTAATAACGTTTTACTAAAATAACTTTGAAATGATGCTATATTAATTGGTACATGGAGCATTCATTCACAATTAAGTGATTGCGTTGAGTTTGAAATTACAATCTTTAATTTCACTACTTATGAATTGAAGAAGCTAAGTATGTACCATTCAAAATTAATTTCACTACTTATGAATTGAAGAAGCTAAGTATGTACCATTCAAAATTAATTTCACTACTTATGAATTGAAGAAGCTAAGTATGTACCATTCAAAATTAATTTCACTACTTATGAATTTAAGAAGCTAAGTATGTACCATTCAAAATTCAATAATTTGTAGATAAATCCTCCTTGAAACTAATTTAGAGGGGCTCTTGACAAATATCTAGTGAGAATCAATTAATGTGTTAGTAAACATCTGATTTTCAAATATTTAATTATTCATTAACAAAAACTCTATTAGTTTTCTTCAATCACGTTTGCCAATTTAATATGCCAAAAAACAACAATAGAAGTATAAAATTCATAACCATGTATTATTTATCATAAAGTTGGTTGAAATGATTATTATAATAAATTTGGTTTCATACTTATTCTAGGAATCAAAACTCCATGGTAGTGGTCTTTCTCCATAGTTATTTATTTTTTGAGGTTGAAGTGGTGTAGGGATCTCAAAAGCAAATGTATTACAAGTTGGAGCTGTTTTTGGTCTTCTAGGAACCTTCATTTAAAGTTCATAACAAAATTAATACAAAACACCCAAAACTAATGCATTTCAAACACATTGTATGACAAATCCAAGTAGAGCTTATTATACAATTTTATGTATGGGTTTAACTTATTTTTGGATATTTCCTTTTTAATGGGAAAATGTAAAACCATTTATTATTACAAATGCATATTACATCTTTGTGCAATATAGAACTTTTACCAAATTATAAAAAACTTGTAAAGGTTGAAATTCATAATTATTGCTACTATCATCTGATGCAATTTGATCAGTGGAAATTACATCTATTTCATACTGCAATAAAATATAAACTCTTAAAATTATCAACAATTTCTTTATCAATCATGTGTTATACAACCGATCACACCTATAAATTACATCATTAAATATCAACTAATGTTCCAAATATGAAAAAAAATCTTAATAATTTGAACACTTATAAAGTTTACAAGTTGAAAATAAAGTTTATTCTTATTCTTATAACCAAGAACCAACAAAACATAAACTTCAAACAAATAAATCTCTCATATCTTTACCTTCTTGAATCTTTTTGGAATAGACTTGCTTGGAATTGTAGGCACTACCTACATGCATTCCCATTTACATTTACATTTTTATTTTAGATTAGCAACTATTTTGGAGTTGTTTATTGTATGTGATTAAGAGTTTTGGAATAATCAAAAGATCCCAGAATTAAATTCTTGTATCATCTATGAAAAAGTTAATCAAATTATTGTAAAATGTAATTTATATTCTACAATAACCTGTCTAATGGTACGCGTTGAAGAAGTTGTCTTTTTAAATCCATTACACGTTTTTCATACTTTTTTTTCAAAGAAGCCTATACAAAAACATTTATCGTGTCTTTAGTAGTATATTTCATTGATAATGCCAATCAACTCATTATGTTCTATATATAAGTTATAATCCAATGCAAAAATCATATAACTAAAAGACTTTTAGTTTTCATAAATAAAACATCACAATAATGTGATGTTATTGTAAATACTAAAACTTGAACGTTTATTACAATATGAAGTGGATACTAATCACCAGTTGTGCCAAAGTTTAACAATAATAATCCAAAAAGAGAAGATTTAGGAAAAACATGCAAAACTCTAAGAGATTTATGTAATTGTAACGGTGAGAGATTTTCCATTATTATTTAAAGTAAACATAATACAAAATTATATGAATAGTATAAAATTAGTTATATGTGGCATGGGAATTGATATGCCTCCCACACCTTCTTGACTATCTCACCACACCCTCGGGTAAATTTTAGATTTTTACCATCAAAAACCTAAATTTGAGAATTTGGAATTCTGAGAGACAATGATTTTGTCTAAAATCACAAAAAAAAGTTATAATTGAACAAAACCCAATGAAAAAACTTATCTTTTTTATAAAAAACAAGAAAAGTAATACTTTTTCCCCAAGCTAAGCTTTTTCATTGGGTGTTGTTCAATTACAAAAAAAATTCATGGTTCTAGACAAAATCTAGGTCTCTAACTCCAAATTTGAATTCCAAATTCTCAAATTCAGGTTTTTGATGGTAGAAATCTAAAATTTACCCTAGGGTGTGGTGGGATAGTCAAAAAGGTGTGGTACACATATCAATTTCCATGTGGCATATGTGTACCATAAATTATTTCTAATGCACAAAATTGTACCATTTGTTTTTTTACACGGTTTTTCCAAAACAAACTTAAATCTGCCTACACAATCACATTATATAACAAAGTTGTTAACATAACAAACTTTGTATCAAACAAGTGTAAATTTGAAATTGCTATATGATATAGCACATTTAGTAAAAACTATATATATAGGGAATTACTACAACAACACCCTAAATTGCTAACGGGACACCCCCTTTGAGCATGAAAATGTGATTTTTAATGTTGGTTTTGCAAAAAAACTTATTTGGATCAAAAGATATGTTTCAACTTTATCATTTGAAGGTTATACTAAAAAAAACAAGTGTGCTTAAATTTCAAACTAAAAATATAGGACTTTTGAGTTACTTAAAGCAAAAACATATCACAACATAGTATTGGTGCAATAATATTTCAACAAAAATTTGCATTTGTCATGTTTTCTTTCATGGAGGTGATAATGTTGTGATTGAATGAATGATGGACCACTTAATAAATAAAAAATAGCACTAAACTATTAAATTTCATGCTCAAAGGGGGTGTTACATTAGCAATTTAGGGTGTCGCTATAGAAATTCCTTATATATATATATATATATATATATACATATATGTATGCCGCACCCCAAGTTGTGCTTCAAATCATGAAATAATACAATTTAATTATAATTTTTTTATTTGGTTTTAAAGAAATTTTCACCTCTATCATTCTAAGGCTATATTCAAAAACATTGTAGATGCTTGGATTTGAAACTAAAAGTATAGGACTTTTGAGTTATTTAAAACAAATTAAAATTAAAATAGTAGCAATGGTGCACTAAAAGTTCAACAAAATTTTGTATTTGCTGTTCTTTCTTTCAAGGAGGTGGTAATGCCGTGATTGAATGAGTGATTGAATGAGTGATGGACCACTTGAATAAAAACAAATACCATTAATTTCTCAAAATACATGCTCACAGAGGTGTGACCTTAACAATTTTGGGTGTAGCTTTAGCAATTCCCTCTATATCTATATCTATATATCTATATATATATATATATATATATATATATATATATATATATATATATATATATATATATATATATATATATATATATGCACATATCATATAGAATACAATGAAAAATACCATCAATTCTTGAAATATGAAGATTGACGTGTTTGGACAACATTTTTTCCTAAATGCTAACAGCATGTCATAAGCTTCCGCTGGTATCCTTCTCACCCATCACAAATACCATTTCAAGTATAATTATTTTCATATTACATTTAACACTGAATGTTTATTATACAAGGCTTTTACTACATGAAACTGTTTGAATTTAGTATGTATTGAATTGTAACAAAGTATCTTGTTTTACAAAATTATACATATTTGGGTTTGAAAAATGTTTTATTTACCATTGATCCAACTCAACTTTAGGATCAACATCTTCATTTTGCAATTTGCAACATTCATAACGATGTGATAAACCCTACAAAAAAATAGATTGTCATTGGCTATTTTTAGTTTCAAATCCTAAAAAAGTTTAATATTAACATTTTAAACACAATGGTTATACTTATTTGAAGATCACTAAACAATGATGATTTCATTTCCACACCTTAAGAAGCTCACCAAAATCTTAGCGCCCCTTGAAGTAGGTGGCAAGTAAACCAATCCCTTCCCATCATGCATTTCTATAGGCCAAACCAATTTGTTGTTGAAAGCTATGTTATTCACATACAAATTATGATGTGGGTAATGCATATATAATTATTTATTTTCACTTATGAATATCATGTATTTTCATAGTACATAATTGTCTGAGTTTTACAAGTATTTTAGGGGTCTAGTTAGTACTTTTTCATATTGAGAACTAAGTTTTGCAAGATATAAAATGTTCAATTACCATTTATAAGATCTTTGTATTGCCCAAGTGATGCCAAAATTTGTGTAAGCCTTGCATTGTCACACCATGTTTGTTCCATTTTTTCCTAGTACATGGGTAGCTTAAGGTCTATCAACATTGTATAAATCAAAGAAGAAAACTTCAATATGGTTGAGGTCTATAAGTAAAAAAATTCAATTTGCAAAACTAAAAAATGCATTATGTCACATGCAATAGAAGATGTATTATATGTTTTGAATTTTAAACTAATTTTGAAACGGATAACAGTTTTGGAAAATCTACATAAATTATAGTAAAATCTATATCTTTTGTAGCCTTTCATAATTTTATATTTAAGGTAAGATGTTTTATATCATAACAAAAAAAGTGACCAACATGAATAAATACATGACAAACACATTGTAGTATGTTTTGGCTTAAATGCTTTGGACAAGATTAATCTTTAGAATATAATCAACATCATAAACTCATTATCAACAATGAAATTATAGTGTTTTAGGAATTCTTTTTGAGTATATCACCATGCTAATACACCAAATTTTCTCTTTAATGTATTTTTCAGTCTTGTTAAAACCAAATACTAACAAGGTTATTTATTTTTGATAGTTAACACGTGTATGACAAAGTTTGAACAAACATTGATCTTGCTTGATTGTGGTATTTTAAGTACAAGTACAAATCTAGCCCAATACACTTTCTCCAAATTCTCTTGTTAAATGATCAAATTTTCAAAGTGGATGTCCATAAAGCATATTTTTTTATTGAGTAAAGACAACTTAGAGTTGAATATAAGCTTCAAGTACTTATGTTTGGCAAGTGTATTTAGGATCATTAGTCAAGTGTTGAGATCTTACTTGTTGCTCTTGAAGGTTTGCACAAATATTTGAAAGCTTTTCAATTTCTTTAGTACTTGTGTGTAATTCTTTTGTAGTTTCTTGACATATTTTGATCTATAGGAAGATTTTTTTAAACCAATAAATCCTCATTTTTGTATATGAATACCATATCTTATTATATACAAACTTTTCAAGCACTTATAAAATATGCATATAATTATGGACCTATATAAAACTCTAGAAGGACTTTAATGTTCAAACAAAACATTAAGAGATTTCCAGTTGTTTAGGCAAAATGTTGAGAAACCTCCCAGTATTTTTCATATATCTTTAGATTTTTATTTTTGTACTTTGCAAAGTTCAAATTTAATTAAATATGGCTCACAATTTTTGTATAAATTTTTATGATTTTTATATGCTTATGATAAAGTACCTGACTCTCAAGTTGTTCTTCCAAAACAAATTCTTTGGATTCAAACTGGTTTTGAAAAACACAAAATTATGTTAAAGTTAATATATTTCACTAATACTTATCGAGTTTCCTAGCTTATTGATCGAATGCATTTCAACAAAATAATTGTATGTAATTTTCTACTAGGCTTTAAAAATGAAAATATGCTTCCCTTAACCCCTAAATGCCCAAGGCATCAAATTTTAATGTATAAAACACACAAAATTTGATGCCTTGGGCGTGTAGGGATTAAACAGCGCTATCTTTGTTATAACTCAAATAAATTAGTCACATGTACCTTATAATTCTTCACTTTTAAGACTTCATATTCGTGTTGCAATTTCTTTATTTTTTTGTCCTGTTTGACAAAATTAGTAACTTATTAGTTGAATCATACAACAAAGGTATAAGCTTTTTATTTCATGAATCTAAATTATGGCTTTGTGAAAATAAAACACGTCTTTAATGTTTCAACTAATACATAGCAACTCATATTTTAAACCTGTATATTAGCTCGTTGTTGGTGAAGTTGTATTTGTTCTTCCAACCTTGTTTTTTCCTAGATAATAAGGCACAGTAAGTGAATACAATTATCTATTCCAATGGAAAACAGCAATAAAGATATAAAAAAAAGTGTTCATGGAAATATGTTTAAACTTGGGTATTATTATTGCTAAGTATGAATTGGCTATGGATTAGTGATAATTTGAAGAGAAAATAAACCAAAAAATGTCCAAAAATGTCATATTTAACCAAATTTGGACTATACATGTATTTCAGACTTTGTTTGCAAAACATTAGGAGATCTCTTGCTCTAGTGGGACATAGGTCTTTGGCAACACTGGTCCCCCAATGTTTTGCATGTGGATTATTATTTCTAGCTTTTGGATAGTCCAAAACTAGTTAACTGTTCCATCTCACCTCTTTGCTACTATTTTCAACTTTGTGCAAGTTGTTTTGAAGATCTCCACTCCTGTTGATAAAAAAAATTGTCATTAATAAGTTTGTTATACATTTTCTTTTGATTTTTTTGAATGGTGTAACATTACAAATAAGTTCCTTTCTTACTTTGATTTTAATTTTTGAATAGTTTCCAATTGATTTTGAATGAAATCATCTTGTTCTTCTGCAAGTAATGTACAAGTTGCTACTTTTTCTTCTAGAACCTGCCATTGTAATATAATATACAAAAAGCTTAGTATGTTGGTAATGACATGTTTCTTTTGTATTCCACATATCCATAAATGAGATAATTTGGTATTTTTTAAACATGTATTTGGTTCAAATTTTCATATTATTATATATGTTAAGCAAGAAATACATTTATATTTTGAGTTTACACTCTTTTATGTTTATAATTTCAAAGCCACTTTTCAATATATTAAGATAGGAAACTACTAAAAGGACACCTCATGTTGGTCATGCCACACCCCAAGGTCTGTCGAGAGTATGCAAATTGAGTATTTAATGCTAAAATTCTCAATCTAAGTGATCCGTCATTCCTTTGATCATGGCATTATCACCTCCTTGAAAGAAAGAAGAACATACTTTCTTTTTATGAAACCTTTATTATAGTGGCATTTGGATAAGGTCATCACTTTTGGTTAGAAAAAAATGTCAATAGTATCCAAGCATTGATCACTGATAAACAAGCATTCTTTTTGTACTACTTCCTCTAATTTTGGTGGTTGCAACTCTAAAAGTGCTTTCCCACCAGTGTTTTTGGTTCACTAACCAAACTCCATTCTAGTTGATGAGGCAAAACGGGCATTGATGAAAAGCAAGCGTTGATTGTGTGCACGCACTTGACCTTAACAAGGCTCATAATACACATTTTGGACAAAAGGGGAGTGGGATTGTGATCCTATCCAATTATTTCTATTACAAAGGTTGACATTAACTAGGTACCATTGTATACCATTACTTCTTCTTTTCTCAATATATTCTTACTTTATGTAATCCCAAAGTCCTATGTTTCCAATTGCAAATTGAAACACCTCTAAATTTTTAGACTATAGCCCAAAAATGACAGAGTTGAAACAAATTTTGAAGTTCAAATTGAGAATTTTAGCATTAAATTTTACATCTACATGCTCACAATGGACCTCAAGGGTGCAACGTTAATAATATTGGGTGTAGCTTTAGCAATTCCCTAAAAATGTATTGCGCATACCGTAATCTCAAGCACATAATTATCACGCTCTTCTCGAAGATCTTGCAACTCAATTTCACTACATTAAACAACCAAGTTATCAGTATTTTCATACCCTTTTTCTTAATTTCCTTGTATATTTGTTGGGATAAATGATTTGGAAATGATACAATAAAAAACTTCACATTAAAACATGGTTCTGAAGAAACAAACCAAAGAATAAGGCGTTCTTTCAATTCTATGGCCAATTTGTGAATTTGTTTTGCTTCAGCACTTGTTTCTTCTCCCGTCTATTGTTTTTAAAGGGCGGTCATCAATACACAAATATATTATGAATAGAATAATAAAATTTTAGTAAATCCGACCAAACTTTTGAGAACATTTAAATGAAATATGCTATGAATGTATAAATAGAGTGATTTACAACCTTTATTTTTGTTTTTTTATGAATATGAGACATATTTTGAAACGATGGAAATTACATCTGTATTTTATTGAACCATATAAGGAAACACAAGTGAACCAATAATTCTTTTTTAATACATTAAATTGATTTTTGTCTCTTTTTACAGATAAATTGGGAGAAGTTTTGTAAAACAATACCTTTGCTACCAATATGTCTGCTAATGAAGCTTGCACTGCAGCAAAAGACACAGACTTTTCATTTAGCCTTGATTTTAAGGATTTGATCAGATCTTTGAGTCTAATCCTTTCGGTTTTCCAAGAATTTAATCCCTGCATTAAAATTTAATTAAAAATATCAATACTTAGGTTTAGTTATATTTCAAATTTTCAACATTAATAACTAAAGAACGGTCTTCTTATACATCTTTAAACAATAAACACAATATTTGTTAATTTGGAAAAAAGTCTTTCTCAAAATCAATTTTGAGAATATTGAATTTTACATTTGTGAGAGTATTTTGGTGATTTAAAGTGAGTATTTTTTATAGCCTCTTCCAAATATCTCATCAAATATTTCATCATTGATATAAGGTCTTGAAAGAATTATCATAAAATTCATTGTAGATCACCAAAAAGCTCTTAAAATAGAAAATCCAAAACTCCCAAAATTGCATTTTTTTTCCCTAATTAACAAATACTGCGTTATTACAATTCTTCTGAAAATCAAATTATTGTGCTTACATGTTAATACATTGCAATATGGCTATTAAGAATGCAAGTATATTTTATAAATTTTGTAGTTTCAAGTGCATGAGATTTATAATATATACCTATACGTATTTATTCATTTTCGAATTTATTTGGAAGAGTAAACACCAGAATTAAAAGGGCTAATCTTTTGATATCAAAAACACCAATGCCTAAGCATTTTTTGTGTTTTTTGAAGTTTAAAAACAATGATGTTTATTTTTTGTGTTTATTTGATGTTGTGATAAAAGGATGGTTAACTCCATTCAATGCAAATGAGTGTGCATGAAAAGTATTCATTGAACACATTGAAAACAATTATAGCTCTTCTAATTTATTCTAAAATAATGATTTTTCTTTTCTTGAACCTTGTATGAAACGCAAACATTTTAAATTTGTAAATGGTATAAAAGTTTATTTGATATGGGTAACATAACCCCTCCAAAACAAACTCAACCTCAAAACATATACAATACTCAATATACGCTTCGAGTTTACAAGTTCAATTTAAAATGCTTTTGAAATTTAACCAAATTGGTGGTACAATTTGACTTTTTAACTTTTTTTTTAATGTAGTAGCTATATGTACAAGTACTTAAACACTATTTAATTCATTCGATACAAAAATCAGTATACCTACTTGCAACAATCGTTTATTGATGTTTTCATGAGGAATTGAGCTTGGGGGAGTCGATGAATTGCTTTTGTCAATGTTGCTATTTCCCAATGAAGCTTGTTCATGATTCATGGTGTCATATTACAAAACATAATATGCTTTGTAAACTACATTTTAAAATAAAAACTGTGTGCAAATTTTTAATCTGCGTAATTGTTATACAATATTGGTAATGAAACAAAATGCTTGAAACTGACCTAAATTGAAGCAAAATCAAAGAGTAATTTTAATCTATGTTGTTGTTTCAAGACTTTGTGCGATAGTTACTTCAAATGACAAAAAGTCAACTATATTTTCAACAAAATGACCTCAAGTAAAGATCAACCTAAGATCCATAGTCAACGATTATCAATATTGATTGCTTTAAAATGAAACATTTTCTAATTGTTATTTAAAATTTAGAATTATTTTGAATAGAAATTAAAAAATGCGGTTGTAAGAATTTCACTTAGCTAATGGAAATATGGAGAGCTTGACCTAATGCTAATTTGAAGGTTCAGGACCTAAAATGAATATTCCATAAAAAGGATAGATGTTTAGAAATGATGATTCATTCTTCAAAAGAACACACAAACATGGGTTTTATTTATTAAAAGTAATTGACTTGTAAATCTATAAAAGACTTTTGAACGAATCATATTGAAATGTTCTAATTACTGAACCTCGTTAACGAAGCAGAATGATACACATAGCCACATGAAAAAAGTAATGTTAAACAAACCCTAAAATTATACCATACTACAAAACTTCTGTAATATCACATCTTCAATATTTGTGATATTATCACACAAATATAATTTGAACACTTAATAAATCTTATACTCTGCATTCTATATAACATAAGAAAATTTTAATTTAATTTTAATGGTGATATAGCAAGCGCTAACCGCTAATATTGTACTTGTATAAAATAAAATAAATTTAATCATTTCAATATTAAATATACAAGGTGTTTCACAAGTTACTACTTCCTATACTATGCGAGCTTGCACTAATTTAAGAGATGAATAAACTTGCAAGGTACACTAACGAGGTAGTTTATAATGATTTAGGTAAGTTCATTATATTGTGGGCTACAATACTCATATAACATCTACGATACTAAATTTTGATAAGCCTTTTGAACCTTCAATTAATGTAATGATAAAGTGTGCAAAGATAAAGCTCCATGTTGATAAATCTTTTCATGAGCCTTTAAATCCATTAGTTGGTTCAACAAAGAAACTAACCCAAGTCTTGGAGAGATTGTGAGCACACCTTTCAATTCAAGAGTATGAAGGATGGCACAAGTTGAAGGCTGCACAGTGTAAATGAGTGGTGGCAAAAGGTTGTGACCAAAAATCCTACTTGGAGAATGAAAGTAGAAGGCATGTGGCATGCCTTTACACTAAATTTTGACCTAATTAAGTTGAAATTATTCTGAGAACTCATCCAAATTAAGAGGAAGAGGTCTTACACTACTCAAAATCTTACAAGAAGTTTATATCATAAAGCCTCAAAAGTGTTTGTCACAAAATAAGTTTCTCTATTAAAACCAGTTTTTGTTATAAAGCATCAAGTGTTCAGGATTAGGTGTAATTTGAAACTCAAAATGGAAGGCTTGAGAGGAAAGTTAGAGAAAGGCAATGCAAAGTGTATGCAAGACGTACTTGTTGAAATGATTTGTACATTTCAATATCAAATTAACTATTAGTTTTGTTTTAGTTTTTTTTAAGAATAAAATAGTAGAAAATGCACATAATTTTATATTCTTATAAACATTATTTGTATATGGATAATGAACTCTCAAAGTTGCTAAAGGTGGCGTACATGTCCAGCTACTTAAGAAATTCTCATATACTCTATCTTCAAATGTTTGAAACCTCTACTTTCCATCCAAGTTTACATATCAAAACAAGGATACTAAATTGAGTTATTTGATAAAATAGCTTTGGTAGTGCTAAGGTTGAAGTCGTATGGGTATTTATTTCACTTGGATTGTGCAGCCCAAAGTTCTTACTTATCGTAGATAATGGATTTATTCCAAAAGTTCCAAAAGTTTCCATTTCAACAAAGTAAAGCAAGGGTGATATATTTTTGAATCCCCTTTCTGTTGTTTTTGTAGTTGTTTAATACACGTTTGTTTTATCATTCCGATGAAAAAATTTACAAATGTTATGCCGATATATAATTACTAAACTATGCAAACGATTGTTGGAAAAAAAAGTGTATAGTTTTCTAATTCCAAACTCTATGAGAGTGATGTTTTGGTTACAACTTTTGCATTAAAAATCCAATTCCATTGAAAATAGTTTAGGAACTTCATATTATTCTACACCTTTTATAATTTTCTCAAACTAACCCCAAAGGACCAAATTGCATTTTCTTGGTAACATAGCAATTTTGTTCATGCTAGTATTTATAGGATAATGCATTTGTTTCCACAAAAAAATTGGAGGATATGTGTTCAAGAATTGTCTTTCCAATGCAACAACTTATAAAACATTTTGGTTTGTAGAAAAAAATTCATGATGCAATACATAATTTTGCTTGCTTGTAAGGCAGGAATAGGCACAATTTTTTACAGCGGAAATTTTGGGATTGTGCCCAAAGGTTAAGGGGGCATAGCAGACAATTCAATTTGTGAGCATAAAATGGTGAGCCTGTGAGTGGTGAGCCAATATTTGGTGAGCAAGAGTCAATTCTAAGCTCAAAATCAATGGAATTTTTTTTTAAATGAAAATTTTCAAAAGATAAAAGTTCAAAATGCATAATTATAGGGTCTTAAATTGAGTATTTTGACAAAAAAAAACTAAGCTTGAGGCTCAAGGCTCAAGGCTCAAGGCTCAAGGCTCATGGATCCTTGCTCACAAGAGAGCATTCCCTAGGGCATAGCTATTTCCTTTTCAGATCTTGACCCAATCTCATTCCATGACAGTAACCATTTTTTCTTATTGCCCTTTACTTACCTCATGTGAATGTGGCCCTATGTTGATCAAGCTTATCAAAGTCACAATTTTTGGCTAATTTCCCTCTTTTTTCCCCTTTGTGTATTTCTAACTAAAACCTAAAGCTCTAATGTTCACATTTTAAAAACATTATTGTAGCCAAAAAATTGTTGAAAAATGAACTTTGTATGAGAGTTTTCTTGAAGCCAGTTTCTTGTTCTAGTTTATAGTATGTGATCCCCAATTCAAAATGTTATGAGTATTTTTAACATATGGTCAACTTTATTAAAAAATCAACCTAGAAGAGTTCAAGATAAAAAAGTGATATCAATTGGTGCAAAATCCTCCTCATATTATAGCTACCTAAAATTCAAATGCACCCAAAATAAACTGTTTCTCACTTCAAATCCTAAAGTCTCACAATTTGTGTAGCAAATATCATTCATTTTTTTACTATAACGTAATGAAATATTCTACTACTAGATTTTGCTGTAAATTGCACCAAGATTTCATTTCATATTGTTTCTGCCTTTACTATCAAAATAATTCTTTCTAAGTGTTTTTTGGTGAAGCATGCTCAAGGAACTTTAGGGGCCAATTACCATGTTGTGTATACCTCCTTAACACATCTTTACTTTTGTAATCATGGACATTTTGTTACTTTTTTGGTCCCAAACTTTTACAAGCTAAGAAATGGAAAACTCATGTCATCGATTTGCACATATTGACAAATATTACGGAGTATTATTTTTACCCAATAAAGAAAACCAATTCTTCATATATTTGAAGTAAATTTTTTTTCTCACATCACAAAAAATCATAAAAAGGTTTATTTTTACAAAATGGGTCTAAAGAAGTCTTTTTGAGTTTTAAAAAACAAGCAGTCCTATTAAAATTTCAAAGACTGAAAACATAGACATAGTACATTATTGTTTTGGCGATTAGATTTCAAGCAAATATCAAAGGCGTTTCATTGCTGATAATCATTGTCAATACAAAAATCAGAGTTCAAATTTTAGAGAGCTATTATAAGGTATATTGTTATGGTCCAAGCTCTAGTGTGTATGCTGCTTGACAAACGGATGATGCTATTTTGTGAGCGTAAAATGGCGTGTCCTGAGCCGTGAAGCAAAATTTTGTGTATGGGAATCAATTCTTAACTTAAAATTAATGGAAAATTTCAAATAAACAGGAAGTTTCTTAGAAGATGATAGTTCAAATGTACAATCATAAGACCCTCTGTACTCGATTGTAGATGGAATTTTTTATTTTGACAAAAAATCCCCTCTCACAAAATAGCATTCCCCCTTGACAAATGGATGCTATCCAAAAGGTGAGAGAACAACTTCACTCATATTTTTTATAATATAGAATCCTAGCCAAACCAAATCTATACGTCACTTACATCCTTCCCATACAATAGATTCTTCATCAATTTAAAAAATCACCATGTAGTCTGAAAGCTGCAAATGAGAAAACAAAATAAGTTTTAAATGAAGGTTTTACATAAAGGGGAAGTAGGAAGATATTTCAGACTCACTAGCTAAAATCTAGTATTTCTTATTTTCAATTGGTTTTTCATGGACATGCAATAAATAGAAACAACAAAGCAAACACTGCACATTATAAATTCTAAATAGAGACTTACTTAAGTATCTTTCAGAGGTATTTTCTATTTCTATGACAATTTTGAGACATGATGCTATAACAATAAGTGCCATATCTTTCATAGAGAACCCTCTTTGCTTAACCCTTTAACGACCGTGGTCGATTTTGGGGTGGGCAATCCTTTGTATGGCCATTTGGGGGAAATTTTAGGGTTATTGAATATAAATGTCTATCACAGATCTGATCGTACAGATGGAAGTATTTTGCAAGGTTTAGTGTTATGCATCATGAATTATGCTCACTCTTTAGTTGTTATGATCATCTTTTTGCATTTATTGGTGTATTTTCAGCTAGTACTCTTTTAGTTTTTTCAACCCTCTAACCACATGCCACCTCAAATTGGCTTGGTTATTGTCCTAAACTCTTCACTTTCCAATTCCCCAAACCCGTCCCCTTTGCCATGTCATCAAATTCCTTAATATGCTCTCTACAAAGTGAAAAAAGTCAAAATCGACCAGGAATTGGTCGATTGGTTCTTAATGGGTTAAGACAAGTGATTTTCTCTAGGTTGGACTCTATTGGGAGCCAAAGTAAGAACTATGATTGTTTGCATGATGGTTTGGAACATCAATGAATGGTCAAGGTCTTGATATTGCTAAACCCGTTCAAAGGCCTTTGCCATAATTATTGTATCACCCCCTTACTACTCTTTCCCTTCTGAAGCTTGCTAATATGTCCAACTTTACTCCATTTTTTGCTATACCACTAGCCACAACTTGTTAACAATGCACATACCACATGTGCCCATACTCAGAAAGTATTTAAATGAAAATATTGAAATTAGAAATGATGTTCAATTGCATTGATATATAATTAATTACCACCTTTTACTTACTCTATAGCCACATACCAATAGTTAAACATCACTTTTGCATGAAATGTGGCGTTTTAATTACAATATGTACAAAGGAAGTACTAATTTCGTGTTTTTACTACATGAAACATGTATATTTTACCTAAACAAAAACATTATGTAGAAATTTGCAATTTTTTAAGTTGAAGTTTTAGATATATATCGCTAAATATGGACATCTATGAATACAAATTCCTTTCTAACGAACAAAACACATGAAATGATAGTATTAAAAATCCAAGCAACAATTGCAAACAGCTTTAGCTATAACGATTACGTTAGTCTCCACTGCAATGACCAATTTATGCATCTCGCAATCAAATTGCTAAAGATTGAATGTCTTTGTAGTATAGAAATATTATACATTAAGAGTATTGGTTATTTTCAATTTTATGGGGAAGAAAAATCTATATTAAAATACATAATTTGAAGCGCAATATGTGATGAATTTTATACCAAAGTAATCTATTTTCTTTCCCAAAAGTGTAGGTTAGGATCCCCAAATTTTGAATAAAAATGGGTTACTCTATTCTTTCAGTAAAAGGTTTTTTTGTATTGAACTTTTCAATGAGAGATATTTATGACATTGTGTACTAGATTCAAACAAGTACACCTGACTGTTACAATACTTAAGAAAAACTCTGGAGATTTTCAAACTTTGACTATGGTGTGCATACTAAACTTAACAAAATTCATTATGTTAATCCTTATCGCATTTTGAAAGTCATAATTAGCTTTGTCCAAGATCTCTTCAATTTTTGGATACCAGGGCCTCAAAAAAGGGACTAGAGGATCAAGGGATTGAAGGATTGAGCTTAAGCAATGAAATGGGGACAGCTTGAAGTCCAAGCATGCTTATACAGTATTTAATACTTGTTGATTTAGGAGGATCATGAACTGCATCGCAAATACTTTGTTGAATATTAAGTTAGACCAAAGGGGTAGAAATGGAATCTAATGTTCTGAATTTCAGGAAAATGGAGTTGTTGATTTCAGATTCAAAATATTGCATTAGATTGCCCTCATAAATAGTATATTGAAGGGAAAAAACACAATATTTGCAGAAGATGGACTGTAGACTTTTCATTCGAAACCAGATTTTGCTGATTCCGATTTATATGGAATTTCTGATTTGGTCATAAGGGTAGGAGGCTCACGAATGAATCATCTAAGGGCTGAGACTGATTTTGGGGGGGGGTTATATTTCTTGAAATATCTTTCAGTAAATGTTCCTTCAAAGACAAGAGGAATTGGCATTTGATCCAAGTTGTTTCATATTTTCTGAAATTTTGTGGAATTAACCCTTAAAGGATCAACTGTCCCCTTGGGGATAAATGGATTTTGGGCATGTACCTACAACTAATTTATTCTTTGTGATTTTTTGAAACTTTTATTGAATATGAGGAATTCAAAGATCTATGTGGGCATCTAATTTTTTTCTTAATTCCGACATTTATTGAAAAAGTTATGCATGAATTTCTGAAAAAGGGCAAAGGTGGGCAGCCCAAAAAAAATCAAATTTGCATTTAAAAATAATAATAACCTAAAATTAGTTCTTTTGATTTATACAAATTTGAGAATCTTTATATCATTCAATTTTGATTGATGAGATGAAAGTTATGAGAAGTTTTAGTTTGCGGGTAGGTATGGGACTCCCAAACCTCATTTCTTTTTGCCACTTGTAAAATTTGTTGCCTTATTTTTTTGAGCTCTTTGTGTATTTATTTTTTTGACTTTTTTTTTTCCAAGTTGTAGTAGACTAAGATTCCTCGGTTTTTGCCATTTGGATCAAAGTAATTCACATTTCTGAATTTTACATAAATTCTCTAGCTTTACCTAGCGTATATGCAAATTTCATGGCCTTACGACATTGTAGGATTTTACAAAGTATGATCCACACCTCCAATTCATTTGAAAATTCTCCCACACTTACCTAACTTGGTCTTCTACATGGAAAAAATAAACATCAACTTTGCATAGAGCAAATTTTTTGAGATAGGAGCCGTCAAAGGCTTCTGAAATTTTTGGGTAGCAGGGAAAAAAACTTTTTTTTCCACTTTACATGTCAATATCTCACTCCTCTACATCTAGAATGAGCTGAAATTTTTCCCACAAGTACCTCCCACAATCTAGGGCAAGATCTTACGGTTGGATTTCCAAGAAAGTTGTTTTTCCTACCTTTCTACTCATTTCCCCAAAAGTGGCAGTTTTCAATGATTTTCAAAGAAAAAAGGACTTGGTCCTTTAAGGGTTAATCAATAAAATTTGAAGTTGACATGACATAGGGCTCTAATATGGTTCACCTCCGCAAATGTACATTGCCTATACATTGTTGAAACCTATGAAAAACAACATGAAAAAAATAGTACATTTGAGGAGGTGAACCATATTAGAGCATGGACTGAATTTGAGCCTCCTACCTTATATCTTGTTAGAAGCTTTGAGCTAGTTTAGCCAAAGAATTGAGACTTTGAAATGATGCTAGTAGGCAACCTGTAATCAGCTAAATCAAATCATTTAATTTAGCCTTTTGGCAAAAGATTAAGAAGCTGAAGGCAACCTCAAACATGTTTGGCAAGATCTAGGTGTAGGTTGTTTTTGTTAAGATGCATGACACTTATAACCAACAACTCCTAATTCAAGTGGTTAGCCTAAAGCGTTGTCAAAAAAAAAAGTTATCAAAAATTCAAGTCCACCAAGATGAAAGCTTAGGATTTCTCCCAGTTGGAGGGGGAATTACTTTTGAGCTAATGAGTATTACTTTTGAGCTAATGAGTATATGTGATGCGCCTTACTATTTCTTGTTTGGTTATAAGTGTCATGCATTATATGATATATATACTCATCCGTTAAGAAAATGTGTACTTAGCTGTGATTCCATTGTCCTGTTCTCAGGACTACTTCGCTGACCCAGTCTCTTGTTAGCTAACATTATGAAATGATAGCTTTCAAGCCAGGCGTCGGTTTCCTCGGAGCTCTGGTAAGAAGACAGCTGGCATAAATATTATCGAAACCAAATGACACATATAAAAATCTTGGAAAATTCAAAGAATCCACATCGGAACCCGATTCACACGCACTGTTACTGTCATTCGATGATTCTCAATGACGGAGGAAACAAGCTGGCAAAGTAGAGACTAGAGAATGACAGATGTAAACATGCGGAGTGACGAATGACGTAACCAAACAGCAAAGTGACATTTCCTAATACTGTACACGATGGCAAAAACCAACTCTTCACAAGTAAATATCATAAAAAAGCTTAAACCCAGGAGGTAGAAAGCAACAGATGGTGCAAAAACATTGAAGTGGAGATGTTTCCAGTGTGAACGCCTGATGAGTCTACAAAGCCTCCTACTACAGCCCTCTTTTGGCTGCCAGAAGATGTTTGTTGTTAAGTACCAAATGACCAAAAGCATTTCTAGGATGAGGTAGCCCCTCTGGTCAATGGTAAATAACGCACCATCTACAAAATCACTCACCATATCTATCACCAAATTACCAGCAGGAGAAAAGAATACACTACAATTCCAGCGATCCCAATTTTCACTGAGACGTGGACACGGGTAGGCTATGGCGAATCACTCATGGAACCTGTACTACTAGATGTCAGCTGAGACATGACCAAAGCAAGGACGGAACCTAGAAGTCAATAATTATGATCAGCTCCAAAAACTGAGCCAGATCAAAAACCGAAGCCATTTTTCATAGAATGACACAGTTCTTTTGCTTCTTTTTCTTCTTTTTCAGCTTCGGTGGCTGAAGGACCACCTTGATGGCTGCATCGAAAACTGCTTTCACGTTCTGCGATACAAGACCGCAAGGCACAGTAAGATGATGAGTGTGGCTACGATGAAACCCATGAGAGATTCTCCCACTCAGTCTTAATGTCAAACTAATTGCTAAAAATCAGCCTAAAATAACAAAATTAAGCTAGAGTAAGAGAGGAGATAACACCACATGCCTCTCTAAAAAACTCGCAAACGCTGTTAGAATGTAGATAACCTGCTTGCAAAAGTCCTCAGAACGACCCACAATGCAAGAAAATAAATAATACAAAGACTCCAAAGATTTCCAAAAGAAAATGAAATTACCTGTTGAGTCTTAGAACTGCACTCAATATAAGAAGCTGCTCCAATCGTCTTCCTTAGCTCCTCACCCTGTTCCCACGAGTTGACTGCCGTCAGATTCTCCAAACATTGCTGAGGTTTTGGCAAAGCGACAGTACATGCCCAGGACGAGTATTCCGGGGAGTAGAAGCCAGCTCATACCCGGGAAAGATTGTACAAGTGCTAAATGAATGTCACTGCAGTAAACTTGGATGGCTACTAACACTTTTGCGTTGAAGGTGAGACTAGTGGTCGTGCGATGCAAGTCTCAGCTAAAAATATTTCCATACATTAAGAAGCAAAGCAGGTAAACTTCATGACTTACTTGGGAAGATGTTATTGGAGCCGCTCCAGGATGATCAGCGAAAAATTGCTTATCATCTCGAAGATCTGCCAATTCATACATCTGGTTTAATATCTCATTTTTATACAAGGAAGGCTACAGAGAAACTGCGGACATTTCAACAAAAATGAACCAACGTCCAGAATGTTTTATTCATTCAGAATACACCAAACAACACCTGCACAAATCCAAACATGAGCTGAGGAGGGGGTGCATACCTAGCTTGGTTCCAACGAGAATGACTGGCACGGATGGAGCGTAATGTCTTAGTTCAGGAATCCACTGGAACACAACATAACACAAAATAAGTAAATACGTCATATTGATCGAGAGACTCCAACTTAATCTCAATACACGGCATTCTAAAACCAGTATGTATCCATAGGAGAAGGGACAAGAGGAGTACCTTCTTAGAGATGTTTTCATAGCTAGCCTTGCTAATAAGGGAGAATGCTAGAAGAAAAACATCAGCACCTCTATAACTCAGAGGTCGAAGTCTGTTGTAATCTTCTTGACCTGCATTGAGTGAGAACATTACTCAGTACCAGGAATAAAATAAATGGCGCAATTAAACAAACTTATTAGGCAGTAAAAAAATAACTATTTGGCTACGGAAAAAGGACTGTTGGAAAAGGCACCATCGACGATACTACAGACGATGTAATTCCCATTCGGAGTAAAAAAAATACGTCAATATTTGCACTGCCACTGAAAGCTATTAAATTGAAAAAATGTTTCAAGAAATAATCCGCATCTGCCTCTCACCTGCGGTATCCCATAATCCGAGGTTGACAGTGTTTCCATCGACCACAACATTTGCGCTGAAGTTGTCAAACACGGTAGGCACGTAATCCTGCGAGGGAAACGGATGAAAACCTTAAACAACACCGGAAAACATGAACCTCTAGAGAAACAGAGTTCATAGCTGTTTAGCATTCTCCGAGTTAACAGAAACACCAGTAATGCAGCATATATATATTAACCCGTAATACTCCATGCCAACGAATAAAATATCATTTAAAACCAGAACGGGTAAAAAAAGCACACTTGCGAAACCAAAACCTCTCCAAACGGTGCGCACTGATTCAGGGAAAAGCTTCTACTTACAGTAGGAAATGTATTGCTGGTGTACGAAATAAGCATGCACGTCTTTCCGACAGCTCCGTCTCCTACAGTTACGCACTTGATAAACCGAGAAGTGCTCATGGCTGCGACACTATCCGAGCACCGGTTCCACAGCCAGTCCTACAATCAGGCTTCAGCCTCCCGTGCTATTACGCATTTCAAGTGTGTCGTAACATGGCAAAAAGATCTCTCACAACCACCTGCTTTCTAACAAAACCCCGGCGAAGCTTTACATATCCCTCACAAACCGCATAACCTCGACCTTAACCTCAACCACGGATCTCCACTTCAGATCTATACCCTAAGCCGCGCACAGCACCGCTTCCATGACAATTTCAGCTCCCTTTTCCATATCTCGCCTCCAACCGAAAACACTGCCACCGCACCACGCCACACCACGCTACACCACGCCACACCACACCACGCAAAGCAAGGCCACAACACACCAGAACGAACGCCTGCTCCGGTAGCGCTCTTTCTTAAGCACGAGAAACCCTCGGAACAGAGCGCGAGACCGTGCCGCAAGTGAACGGAGCCAGAGAACGACAAGCGAGTTTACGACAACGTAGAAAGAAAGGGAGATCGTTTTTAAATCCGAGGAGGACGAGGAGGCAGGGATGCAGTGCCAGTGCGTAATAAGAGCCTCCAGATCTGCGGAAGGGAAAAGCTCTTGCAGCAACGAGAGCAACCCCGACGGCGACGCAGGACCAGGGCAGGGCCGAGCGGAGACGACGACACCGGAAAAATCCAGGTCCCGATATTTCCAGGTTCCCAAATCAAGGTCCTCAAATTCGCGTCCCAACGGCTGCTCGGCACCCTCAGTTTTGGCCGCACTCTCCGACGTTGGGTTGGGCACCTGTTTTTGGCTGCGCCCGGCCCCGACCCGGACCCGACCCGGCCCGATCTGGTCGATCTGGTCCGTTTAACGGCCCCTGGGGTGCGAGGCTGGGGTCGAGCGCTTGCGGCCTTTCATTTAAAGTTCAAACCCCCGCCCCCCCGGCATAAATAACTGTGGTGTGTGCAGCCTTCTGACGGTCTTCGAGCACCTCCACGGCTCCCACCAGTCCACCCTAACTAGTCGCCACACCGCCTCTGCAGCCCGGCAGGCAGCTAGGTAGCGAGGGAGGCAGATTGGGCCCCAGTAAAGTTAGGCATTTGAGTTCATGGTTCCATCATTTTGTTGCTGCTTCAGGTTGTCCATTGCCACCTCCTGTTATCGTCATCAACTGTTGTCCCTCTCGTTTTAACATTTAGAGCATCATCAACTCTAGACACGGAATGGAAATGGGAACGAGACTATAACTTCATTTTTCTTGGTGGGGCCAGTTGTGTGGGAGAATGAGGCAATCACGGCAACACATACACGAGGAGATGGTCCCGTTAAAACAACCTCTTCAAATGACAAATCTGATTGTTTCCTAGTGCCCTGGGACATCCTGTGCAACATTTGTTGGAATGACACGATGTTTGCAATAGCTTGCAACTTCTTGGCAACAATGTGCAAGTGCTCGCTAGTGTCTTCCTCTAGTGCTTGAATCTGCAATGGGAATTGCGTTAGGGTTGGGAGGATCCGTTGGGTGAAAGGAATTGCAAAATTATGCAGACGGGGAGCTGCGCAAAAGCGACAAGTTCTTAGTACCAAACCTGGTGTATGGATTGACGATGCCCTTAGGGACTCTAAAGACAACAGTAGAGACATAGAGCAACCTTGTTTACCTCCTCTTGTTTATTTTGCATGTTTACTTTCATTTTCTTTTGTTGAGTTTTGTTTGGTTTGAAGAGAGGGTGGGATGGATTCATTTTTGAAGTGGATGATAGATTGTTTGGTTTCTAATGATGAAGGAAAACAATTCCTCCTTCTTGCTGCAAGGCATGGACAGTTTCAAAGTTGCTTGAAAGATGAGGGTGGAAAGCATGGGGGTTCCCTTCCAAGCAAAGCACCAAACATTAAGAAAAACTTTCTTGTAAGCCATGAGAAAATTTAAAACAATTATTTTGTAAAGGAACCAGAAGTTTTCCCTTGAAATTGCTTCAATGTTATTGGTGCATGCATAAGTCCTCTTTTTTTCAAGATTCATAATGCAATTGCAAGTATTTAGGGCCTCCTACCATGTGAAGTTGGGACCACTGAAGCCTATCGATTATCGGTGAGATGGGAGCTCTAGAAAAATATTGTCTCACATCTCACTGATAATTGGTGGTCTTCACCGGTTCCGACTTCACATGGAAGGAGGCCCTTAGAGAGTTACATGCACCTTTAAGGTAGGAGCACCCATAAGCGTCATTTTAAGGGTTTTGAACATGATGAGTATTAATAAACAACTAGCAAATTATAGGATCCTATTAGGAACAAAAAAATAACAAGTTTGCACTTTTGAAAGTATTATTTGGATACTGTGAGAATAAGCTGTGAATTTTTAAAGAGTAAATTGCCATTGCACCCATAACCACTATTAAGATTTCATGTTCACATGTTGTACATCCTTGTAATTATATCTATTCATTTCCACAGATTTTCCAAAATTCTAAAAGTGACGGTTATGGGGACACTAACACTTATGGGTGCTCCTACCTTAAGTGGCCAAGTGATGAGTCATGAAGTAACTTACCAAGAAAAGGCAACCTAACTGTCAAGGCAACCTGAATGCAATGAATGCAATATTCAGTGTAGTGAAAAACAATTCCTGTATGTTAATCTTGATAATTTTTTGTTCACAGTCTGGTGTAAGAAATACACTTTCAAATATTTCTCCAACAATTTAACCTTGGCAATAGAAATGGTTGGAATACTCCATGTGAAATTGTTTTGTATTGCTTCTATCCATGATCGAATAAACAGCCCTCACTATCTATCAATCTTAGATTGTCACGCGTCATAAGTTCAGCTAAATATCTTCTTACGATAACTTTCGTAATAGACTGATAAATATTGCACGGATAATTTAATCCTTCGTTCTTTGTATCTTTTACAATTACCTTGAAAGAGGACTCTTCGGCAATGACCTCTTTTCAAGCTACTAGTTTTCCCATTGTGTTTAATATGGTATAATGGTAGTGTTACACAAAAGAAAATTGGATGAAAAAATGGCTTGAATTGTCAAACGCTGTCCATGAAAACATTGGGTTCATTTGTAGTTGGATGAAATTTTCTCATAGCTGTTTTCACAAATGAATGTAGAAATGTGGATAATTCTTTTCATGTTTTCTTTTGTAAACGGATGTACCCTAAGGTGCCTCCCACTTTACCAATGAAAAACATATAAACCCCTTTAACCCCTAAAGGCTTTTGACTATGTTTTCATCAAAATTGCCCCAAAACTGCCATTTGTAGTGCAAGTATCAAATTTCAGATAAAAGTTCTTTTTGGATACATTTAATCGTAAGATCTTGTAGTACACTAGTATCCAAAGATGTGGAAAAAAATTCAGAAATTTCTGCAATGTGGATTGTTAGGTGATTGAGTTTGAATTGACAAAAAGTCGTTTTTTGTCCTTGCAAAAATTCAGGCAGCTGCACTTCACAAGGTCATATTTGTATGAAAAAAGTTTCAAAATGGTTGTAATTTTTTGTATTCATTCTTCAAGGCAAGTCAGGTACACATTTGAAAATTTTCAAATCATTTGGAAATGTATAACACATAGGAAAAAAATAGTAAGCAAAAAGAAGTAAAGAATGATACAAAACACTAAATTGTTAAGAATTTAATTATGAAAAACAAAAACTCCAATCCCAATGGTTGAAATGTTTTAATTAACAATCTACATACTTTGGCTTTATTTATATTTCCAAAATGCTAAAAATTGAGTGTTACGTAGGACTTAAAAGTTTCTTTTAGAGCAGGGAATCCATAATTGCCCGCAAACAGAATCTCCTCATAACTTTCTTGAAAGTTGAATGATTCAAAGCTTCCCAAGGATATATATATCAAAAGAACCAATTTCAAAAAACAAAATTCAAAAATTGTAAATTTTAAAGAAGTATTTTGAGCTGCCCAGGCTGCCCCTGAACAAAGAAAACTACATATCATGCAACAACTTTTGAACCATGAAGTCAAAAGTTATGAAATTTGTTGGGCCTTAAAGCTACTCCTTGGACACATCATGTGTGAAAATTTTAAAGAAAAAAAATGAAAATTCCATTTGTAGTGAGCTGCCCAAAATTGCTATGTTGTCAAAAAACACTATTTGGGCCTTTAGGGGTTAAACATGCCTCAAACCTCAGATTTAGGCAATTTCAAGTTGTAAATGTGAGCATCCACTTGTGAAAAGGGGAGTACAACTTGTGCTGCTCTTAATCCCTAAACGTCATGAAAGCCCTTTGCAGCCGTATGTATGGGCATATATACATACGTATTTGAGCTGCTCTAAGGGCTTTCCAAATCTTTTTATGCACACACTTTCATAAAACCCTTCAATATGTATGGTTGTAACACTTAATTTTGAGTTAATTCAAACTTTTGAATGTTGGTTGCGATTGTATTTGGTACCGTAGCTCTAGAGCCCAAGGGCCCTTCAAGGGTTAATGCAATTTTGCAAAAACTTTGGTACAGGAGCTTGAATAAAGGGCCATTGACTTTTGGTAAGGTAGGCGCACCCATCCCCGTCATGTCTCCAATCCCCATGGGCATTATCTGACATTGTCAAGGACTAACAAATATAAATCAAATGGTTATGGGTAATTAACCCCTAAAATTCTTTTGTGTTTAGAGGCCCAAAACTGCTTCAAAATACTAGTCCCCAAACTAGGGTCAAAATCTTCATTGAAACTTACTTTTTAACAAATCTAACTGTAGGATCTTTTGGTTGACTTGCACAAGTACATTGTCTCAAAATTTCAGAATGAATATCCCCACCAATTGCAAGATCAATGTGCCTAAACTTCAAAATGTAGGTTTTTCTAATCCTTCCAAAAGGTGAAGTTTTGATTTTCAAACTTTTTAGAAAAAAAACACATATGTTGTATTTCTTGTGCAATTTTTGCAATATTTCAGAAAATAGGTTGAAAGCATATATAAAAAAAATAAACCAAAAAAAACTTGGATTCATTTTTACAAAAATTGTAAAGTAAAAAGTATTGATGAATGAAAGATATAACTACTATGCTAATAAGTTTTGGAAGAATTTGAAAATTGTTAATCCCAATGGTGAGAATGCTCTAACAGACAATTAGTAACTTTATTTTTCATTTTCATTTGTGATTTTTCAAAATTGAGAGTAAAAGATAACTTTATATGTTTTTCTACCCTCTTCCTACCTTCATTGCCCGCAAAAGAAAACTCCTTGTAGCTCTTACCTCAGTATTTGGAATTGAGTGATTCAATTTTTTTTGAGTAGGTATTAATCTATACAATTCTATAAAAAAAATTTAAAAAAAATTTAGAATATATTCTTTGTTGCCCAATTTGACATTGAATTTGAAAAAACCTTATAACGTTTGCAATACTTATCCGAATGACATGAAATAAAGCTTCACATGTAGATTATGATGAGTAGCATCCATCCTAAACATTTCATGAAAAAGTTCCAAATTATGAAATTAATAAAGCCTACCTGAGTTCTCATAAAGCCCAAAGTGGGTTCCTTGGGCCTTTAGGGGTTAAGTGACAGTTATGGGTAACAAAGTGATGATTGTGAGTGAGGTTTTGAGTACCCATCTCACTATTTAAGAACCAACAAGCCTTGTTTTTAGCATCTCTTCCACACGGTTCTTACAATTTCAGTGATTTTGGACTTTGAAAAATCTTTGTGAACAAATGCTTGCAATTGGAACCTTGAAATTGATGCCAATATTTTTAGCTTCCATTTCCTAACTTACAATATTTTTTTCAAAGCTAGTCAATTATTTTACCTACTACAAAACCCTTATTTCCACGCTTATGGGTGCGCCTACCTTACTTAGGAGTTCTTTTGCCTCTAAAATTTAGTTCAACGTATTGACATATAGGCACTTAAGGTCAACCACTAGACCATATTTTTTGGCAGATTACTATGAAAATGAGCATTTTGGTTTACCTACAAGTCTGTACAAGAATTTTGAGAAAAAGATGTATGTATTTAGTTGGTTTTCTGTGCAAACTTAATGATGGTTTGATTTAAATTGCTAAAAACAGTTTTCTAAGTACCAAATTAACCAAAAAATAACATGCAAAAAATCAGTAAAATTGGCGACTTCAAGAATATCCTTGACATCATATAAATAAAAGACAAAATAACACAACTGGAAATTGAAAGAAAATTTGACTAGTGTGAACGACGTTTGAAATCACATTAGATTAAACTGTGATGTTGGTTTGTAATGTAAGTACACATAATTGCAAGTTTGGCAAAATCAACCCATTGCTGGTCAGAACATTAAATGAAAAATAATAATAATAAATTTCAAAAAAATTAAAAACTAAAAGATTATTTAAAAAACATTAATTTTTTAAAATTTTATTTGAGTTTTTCTTTTAAATCAAGATTTTATAAAATCTTTGAATTTTTTTTCACAAAAATTAAACAAAAACCAATTTAATAATATTATATGGCTTGGCACAGTCTTGATCACATCAATTTGCTGATGTGGCAAAGTTCCCAGTTCCGTGCAGAATGGGAACTTGTAGCTCCCTTTTTGCCCCAAATTTCTTTTAATGTAATGTCTTAAGGATCAACCTTCACTCTTTCTACATACATAAAAGAATACAATTGGCAATCCCTTCACTGCAATCCATTTACCACGTGGATAAAAACTTGCATGTGCAAAAACTTGCGTGGGTAAAAATTGCATACGCAAAAACCTACATGGGTAATAACCTCTGTGGGTAAAAAATATGCATGTAAAAATATATATAATGTAAAAAAGTTGCATGTATAATTATTGTGTGAGTAAAAAAGTTGCATGGACAAAAAATAAATGATATTTTTTTGTGTGAGAAAACAATAGCAATCCTTTCACATCGTGGGTTAAATACTCTGTGCGTACAAAATAAAAATTGCTTCACTACAAGGGAATGTTTTGTAAAAAAAACAAATATTTTCATGGCATGGGTAAAGCTTGAAATTTGATTATATGGATAAAAAGTTTTAAAAAAAATCTTGCAAGGAAGATATTTTACATTGTTTGGCCTAAATTTATTTTGCCTCTCATCATACCGACGGGTGCCTATACTAGTTTATAATAAATGAATGCAAACTTGTCCAATGCATACAAAAGTATAATTTTTCTCATCAACCAGAATTTTGTTAGATTCTAAAACTTTTAAACATATTAAAATTTTCAAAATTATACAGCACTGATTTCAAAGACAGCCTTTGCATACATTCTACTGATCACAGAAGACCAAATGTTTCACCTCAAGTTAGTTTTCAAGTTCAAAATACAACTCTTCAAAAATGACTTTTAAAATATAAGTAAGACAAATATAAGTAAGACAAGAAACTTGAAAAATCATGATGATTAAAATATTAAAGTACAAACATATTGCAAAAATAAAATTGAAAATCATTGATATTTAGTGCATGATTAAGTTAAAGAAATAATAATCTGATTTTGGATCCAAATAACAATTTTAAAAGAGAATGCAATAATTTGTCAAGTAACATAGATATAATTTGGATCCTAGTCTTATAAGTTTACTAAAAGTTTATTATTTAAATGTCCCTCTAAGTAGCACTCCATATTCCATAACACACATTTACACCTGAAGGAATATTGACTATCATTGGTTTATAACATTGAAACAACATTTGAGGTCTTGGTGGGGCAACTCTAAGAATTCCACCAAGAATTCCACCAAGAATAAGAAGCAAATATAAAGGCTTGACATACGTGCACATCCAATCACGTTTAACCCTTTAAGGATCACACCCATTTTCCCAAAATCCACTAAAAACATGGGATGTTAGCTTAGATGTGCAATTGACTCATGGACCCATTTTCAATAATCTAATCGTACAAGTGGGAACTACACCTTGTTTACTATAAAGCCACCAAAGTTTTAGCTAGATCTACCCTTGGAGGTGAAACATTATAATGATTGAATGAGCCGTATGCCGAAAATCTATAGTGTTTCATGCTTGTGTGGTTTTGAATGTTAATGCTTCATGCAAGTTTTGATTGAAAAGAGCCTTACATTTCTAGAAAGCAGGGTTTCCCACCTTTACAACAAGACTAGTTTCACACAAAATAGACAAAAATAGCAATCACAACGTGTAGCTAAGTGGACAAAAAGGGTCAAAAACCCCACTTTCTTTGCTACCCTAAAACGGTTCTACAAGAAATTTGATAACTATTTTGGAATATCCAATTGGTGAAAACAATCAAGAGTAGGCCTTAAATGTAGGATGATGTATTTTAAAGTCAAAATGACAACACCATTTTAGTAGATCTTCAAATACTACACTTATACTACTACCGTATAGGAAAACAATACAAGCATATTTCTTAAGCAATTTGAAATTTTTTAGAATTGTACAATTGAAATTTGACATTCTTCTTGGATGTTTGATGTATTGTGTTGTTGCTTCAATCCATCTTTGACAAAAAATGGGTACGTATTTTGAAGCCATGCCGTATAAACACCATTATTTATCAACTCACATACCCAGTTGTATTGTTATTTTTTTAGATGGATGCGAAATTCTTGTGATCACATGCATACTTCAAGACCAAATTCCAAATTATTGAGCAATTTCAACCTACAAGCCAAAAACCACTTCTAGCGACCAAAATATGGTCGCGTGGTCCTTAAAAGGTTAAAGAGCAAACTGCCATTGCACCCATAACCACTTTTAAGATTTCATGTTCACATGTTGTACATCCTTGTCATTACATCTATTCACTTCCACAAATTTTCCAAGATTTCAGAGGTGACTATTATGGGGACACTGTCACTTATAGGTGTTCCTACCTTATGTGTTGTTTTATTGGCTATGGATTGTAAAGGAAGATATTTTAAATTGAGAAAAATTACTATAAGATTGAGTAGGTACCTTGAAAAGCAAACCACAAAGATAAAAGCCTCTTGTAAGGTAGTTACTTGCTTATGGACAAAACTATAATACGGTTACAAAATTGTAAAGGTGAAAGCACCAAAAGCCAAGTGAAGTGATAAGACCACTTGAGGCACTAAGCTTTTTTGGTGCCTTCACTTGTTCAAAGGCCACCCTTGGAAGTAGTATTCCAGTTCGGTAGGAGCATCCATAGTAGGAGGGACCAAAAGTTCCGATCCTTGAAAATAACTGAGGTGGGACAAATATTATTGTAGCTTTCGACAGTTTTGCAAGCCCTGGTTGACCTGGACTCATGACAGTTATATCTCTATCCAACACATTCAACTCCTTTTAGATTTAAAACTTGAACAAATTTTCAAAAATCATGCAAGGAATGTTGCTAGTGACTTCTTCCGATTTGCGGGATTCATATTCAATTACACATACACAGTCATCCAGTCTCTCAAAGGCACGAAAATCGGTGATCCTACCTAATAACAGAAATCCACCTTGCACATTCTAATGGAGCTATATCTTTGACAAAAAAAATAACCCCTAAAACTAAACTGGGTCCAAACCTTCACAAAAACAAATGTCTAAAGCCTAAATCCAGAAATCGATCAGCATACGAGTCCTTTATTCCCGCACAAAGTTTTAAATTCTGTCAAAATGTCAAAGTTTCAGAAAAAAGTTCAAGCAGGCAACTCCACGGCAGGCAATCAGAGTGGGCAATGTCCCATACCTTGATACTCAAGCTTTGTAGTTCAAAATTTTGTGAAAAGACCTCCCCTATAGAAACTGCAGTGAAAGGAGGATAATCCCAAGTAAAAAACAAGACTTCTACAGAGCATTGAGTGCTGCAAGCTGTTTTTGAAGCTCATCCAAGTCTCCTCCGCATTGCACATAATCTTTCCCTGTCATCTCGGATTTGTCTGCCTCAGGAAGCTCCCGAAACAAGCCGTCTGGCAAGTCCTTCGCTGAGAATGTCGAAGTCACCAAGTTAGGAAAGGATTGTGAATTAGGTAACTACACTTTAATGCAACACCGGCATAGTTACTGCTATCACAATGGTCAAAAGTTTTTATATTCTTAGGAAAGTAAATCAAGAGGATTTCGATGCACCAAAAACCACGTTATTTGAACACTATGCAAAAGCTGTAAGGATTCAAAACTTTATTGGTATATGACCTAAAACCATCACAAGTTGTTATGACAGGGTGGTGCGTTATCTCAAAACCAACATACAATACTAAGGGCACACAATCACAAAATAACTACAAATAGGAGCACACGCACAAGCTTAAGAGCTTCAAGGAAATTACAACGGAGGATCAAGTGCGCTGTGAAATATTGTGGTAAAAAGGGACATAATGACTGCAATATATGATGTGTGTGTTACTATTGGTGAGTGGTTCTTGGGATTACCAATGGCCTAACAAGTAGCTGGATATTGGCAACTAATAGTTGAAAGTTTGTTGTAACTAATAAGCAGCGATATTGTGCATGTGCTCAAGTTTGTAATTACTTTCGAATTGTGTCCCTATTTGTAATTAACTTATAATTTCAGGCCAAAACTAGCAACAGATAACAATTGCACTGATGAGGTAAAGAAAAGGTTCTCACTTGCAGCGGAAGGTTCACTAGAAAAGTCATTGACAGGGTCGCTGAAAACTTCGACATCGTCATCATCATCATCCATTAAACTGCAAGAACACAGATAAAGCAGTTGTAAGTGCAACTGAAAATCAAGGAACAATCCAAGGAGAAATTTCTGAAAAACTTAAGAATAAGGGAAATGTCACACTCCAGGACACGGTTCAAATATTTCTTAACTTAACAGAGAGTTGGAGCTCACACTACTTTTTATTTTTTAATGGATTATCAACCAGACAAGTAAAATGAAGAGGGTCATTGACTCCTGACCTAATATTCCATTCATTCTCGGTGTGAAGCGGCACTTCTGCTGCTCGACTAGCCTCTTCAGCATCTGCTTCGGCCTTGGCCTTCGCAGCAGCATCTCGTGCTGGTTTGTTAGCTTCATACTCATGCTGCCAACACACGATTATTCAAATCTCAGAAACCAGTATTCTAACCTCTACTTTGTTTCACAGATGCCAAATTTGTGACACGTAGTCTAAGAATGTTCATATCCAAATAAGGCTAGTGGGCTGCTGAAACAGGCCTTTGAAAGTGGGAAAAGCAAATTCAAACCAACATAGCCAGAAGAAACTCCAATTAGAAGTCTAAAAGAATGACAGTATCACTTGCCTGGCATTCTAAACAAGCAGTATTAGTGCATTGAGGGTTAGGCTTCATCTCCATAGTTGGGAAAAAGTCTTTCAGCGCACTGTAACCCTGTAATGAGCACATCTTTAGGTACTCATTTGAGGTGAGCCATAGCCTAGTATTTGAGAAGAAACGATTCTCCTCAATATCATTACACAATGTCGATTTATATGGAAAAGCTTGAGATATTGCGCACTGAAATTTGCCTTTAGTCACTGGATTTGCTTGGACACACATTGGAAGAAAAATGGTGCAAACGTACCAAGTATCTAGAAACACAGCCGAATTGAAGTAGATACTTCAGTGTACTCTGCACTAACAGACCTGCAACGATACCCTGCCAAAGATCTGGTATCAGAAAAACTGCTTTGCAGCACTGAGAAGAAAGTTATCTACAAACACATGATAGTTAATGATGCAAATCCTGAAACAGACGGGTTTTATTGAATTAATCCCTAACTTTTGTTCGGTTAATAGGCAGTTTGAGATTACAAAGTCGGGTAAAAGTTCAAAACCTTACAGGGTTAATACTACTTGCAATCTGCGAAGTGATTCTTACCATGGTCGTTGGTAAGGAAGCTGCACATACACCTTCCCGCTTGAGAGTTTTCTCATCCACTCCTGATGCCACCACCTGCCATATACCAGCTAATTCTTGTGTCAAACCTACTCGTACAAATAAACGTCTCAGTGTTCCTCTTACTAATTGGGCGTAGCAAACGAGAATTTCATACTACTCCAAAAGAAAACCTACCATATTCTCAATCTTGAGTTTAATCTTTTCTTCTCACTAAAGTCCAGTAGGATCAGAGCATTTCTGCGGTAATCATACCAAGGGTGGAGCGCAAGCAAAACAAGCAGTTTCACCCGGAATCAATAATTGAATATGACCAGAAACTGCATCCTCAGAAACACCTGCATGTCAAAGCAAAGAATTTTCACATTGTCAAGCCCATAGATCATGGCCAAAATAGGGTAAAATGTACAAATGGATCTTGCAAGTCTTCATTAACTGGACCGCAGTGGCAGAATTAGAGGAAAGATTCAATTAATGCACAACGTGGTTATGCTGTTACAGCTAAAGATCCCATAATACTGATACATAAATTTGAAACTACATCCAATAGGCTTCTAAAAGTACAAGTTTTGACACAACCATCTTTATAGTTTTCTTCTTAATTCAGCTTCCCAAAAAACATACATTCAAGTGTATGTACCTGATTCCATCCAAGTTTGACGCATTTCATTGCAAGCCTGCCAATCATACAAGAGTGTTGAACGTCAAGACACATGTATGGACAATCCTATTTTTCTGACATGTGCAAGAATGAAAACCTGAAATTTAAGAAATTATAGTGGTGTTCTAATAGATGAAGGAGCGATCCTAATTTATGCTTCCTGCCGGATTTAGCACAAAATAGTTGCTCATCACAATATCCTTACTGAAGGTAGAGCTCAGTCACAAACACGCTACAGAAATAGAAAGCTGGTGTCAAATAAATCCTACAGGTGATAGAGTACCTGATTAACAACCATACGAGCCTCATAGTTATCAACACAGCTAAGTATTAGGTCCACTCCGCTTTTGCCTCCAGTATTGTTTCCCTTTATGTCTCGGGTTAAGCTATCAGTAAACTTTTTGAAACCGTCCACGGTGGTAATATTCTGTGTGTAACTCTGCACAGACAATCATAAATCATAACCTTCAAAATACGACCTCATGAAGTTCTGGTACTAAATGAGGAAAAATAAGGTTTTAAATCAAATGGTTGAGACAGGGCTCCACTGGAACTCCCAACAGCAAAAATTCCATTTACAGCTCATGCTTCCCAAGCAGACCAAAGAACCGAGCAGGTTTCAATCCGAACAACAGAAAGACAGAATAAGATAATTTCACAGTGTCCACCTCAAGGATGACATCAGGGTTAATCTCTGCCAGTGTCTGCACAGCTGCATCTGTCTTGGTCATCCCGGCCTGTACACAAGCAAACCATTACGAACATGTCAATTTCATCACAGGCAAATGACAATGGCTACAAAAACTCAAGTCTACATCTGAACTGCCTAATGCTATCAGAAATATACCAGTTTTCGTATATGTATCTTAATAGATATAACCAAAGTTATCCAAAAAGAGGGAAGCACTGAGTTGAAGAATTCGTTCACGTACAGGATCCTCTGTCGTGGGTAGGCCATGATAAAAGCAAGAAGTGAAATAAATGATAGTGACAAGTCCAAATGCTGGAGTTGCTAAACATGACAACGTACAACTCCTGAAGCCTGCAGACGAATTTTACTTTCCCTAACTCCTTCATACGTTATCCAAATGAAACGTGTTCTAGAATGTTGAGATCCTCTTCAATAAGTATAAGGTCCACCTTAAAATTTCTAACTCTAATAAGAGAAATCACTCAAGCCACGAGAATAAATTCTCTAATTTGAAGACAAAGAAAAACAAAGACCACCAGATTTCGATTACAGCTCAATATAGAATCATAGCCCTAGGTAATAAGTACTATTGTACTGCATACCTGATCAGGCTTGAAGAAGAGCCTGTTCATATTTGCCAGCTCCACGGTATCGTAGTCATAAAGCAGCAACCGACCAATGCCACATCGCGTAAGCATCTCTGCTGCCACGCTGCCCACACCTCCAATGCCCTGCCACATCCACCAGGTTTCGTCAACCGGAACCATCCATAATCGCATCGAAACGGTGAAAATAGTAACCTTGACTATAAAAACTGAGGAAAATCCACAATTACGTACTAAAAAACGGGTTGTTAGCCAAGGAGTGAAACGGTTATCGAACATAATCCTCTCTTCTAGACTAAATTAAGACCGTCCGATAATTGTGCACTTAGATAAATAGGTGAGAGTTGGAAAGCCTAAGATGGACATCAGACATAACTCTCTCACACAAAGTAAGTTAGGACCATCAGATCTCCTCTAGAGCAAGGGAAGGGATATTGGTAGCATTGGAAAAAAATGAGAATACTTGATAATTCTGAACTGTATAACAGGGCAAGGACCTAAGGGGGGTATCAGAAATTAGATCCATCAGATCTTGGAGGTCTACAGTCTGAGACTGCAGAGGAGATGGAGGTTCTGACTCTTTACACTCTCCTCATTTTCAACTGCAATTCACCATATAGCGATGAAAGCAATAGGAGAGGGTTATGAAGAAGATTGAGTGACAACATTTCTGTTTCAACACAGGGAACCACTCAACCATTTGGTCTACAATTGAATTTTATCAATTTCATTTACACCGTAACAACATCCATGTTGGCCTTCAACCTCTGCAAAAAGCAAGATGCAGGAAGGGCTCACCACAATTGCAACAGAGAATTTGCGAATGTCTTCGTAGTTGTTCACAATGCCCATGCGCTTCAACGCCATGAGACGGCTGTAAGGGTTACTGTCCACAACCTCTCCACTCATCTCCTGCAACAATTCCGTAACACATTCAAACATAATCCACAACATACACTTCTAAAAAAGTACTAAAAAGCAAATAACAGCTTTAAAAGCGATACACCGAGGGCACTTCACCTCTACAAGACCAAAAATTCATGCTTCTAAAATGAACAATTCAGTTGATCATTGGAAAATACATAACTCAGATGAGACCAGATTTCACATCAACCGAATCGGTGAAGAGAATCTCACGCGTTGGTCAATAAATAAATAAACAAATTCAAAGACAAAAAGGTCCTCATATGACCTACTAGAAACTGTTTAATTTATATTTAAACTGCTTCCTAGTAGGAGATAAGGTATTAGCTAGAAAATGCTTTGAATGTAGTCTATAACTAAGGATCAAACTACAGAGACGAAAATTTAGTTTCCAATGCAGGGACTACCTTGATTTTAGGGCGCGCAATCGAGGCCGACTGCGCGTTCGCCAAAGTTGCAATTCTCTCGGCATGATCTTTAAGCTGCAACAACAGAACATGAAAAAATGAGCGCAAGCAACAAAAAGTGCGATGATACGTGAGTTATGAGCTTTATTTGTATTGTAAAATCGAAGTAAAGAGGGAAACAGAAATTCAGGAATCAAGATGTGCGAACCTAATGCCACCATTCTTAACCCTAAACAAGAGCATACAAATACAAAAGCACCGCTGATCTTTCAGCTGCAACAACAGAACATGACAGAATGAGTGCAAGCAACAAAAAAGCGATGAGATGTGACGTGTGAGCTCTATTTATATTGTAAAATCGAAGTAAAAGAAGAAAAAGAGAAATTTAAGGAATCAAGATGTGGAAACCTAATGTCGAGGTTTTCAACCCTAAACAAGAGCAAGCAGATACAAAAGGACAGCAGTGTACCGTACCAGATTGAGTTGCGAAGAGTGCAGGGGATCGTCTGTGACAGCAGATTGCAGCTTGTTGACGAGGGCCAGCAGGGACTTCACCTCGGTCTCCATGGCGATCGGAAATTGGCGACAGCAGAAGCGCAACAACAAGAGTGGCGCATTGCCGATCGATCGGCGCAAGTCAACAAAACGTGGGAGAGCTGCAGCTGAGCTTGGACCCCCTGGTTTTGAAGAAATATACGGTTGCTTGTATAGATACGGTGTGTCCGTACTAGTAAGATACGACGTATGTGCGTTGGAATGATACAGTGTATGTGTATTCGTATGATACGGTCAGTGAGACGTGTGCGTAGCAGTGTTTTTTAAGGCCCCGTGAGGCCACCCTGTCAGAAATCGGACCAATGCTCCTCTCTTCCTCTCAGAATTCTTCATTCATGGGAGGGCATGTGGCGTATAGTAGGTGAAATAAAATACTGGTGCATAGGTTTGAATTTATACATCCAGATCTCAACAATCCCTTATAGCATCTTTTGTCACTCTCTAGTTATCAAAAGCCCATTCTTTAATTGAAATCTATCCTTTTAACCCTTAACCCTTAAAGGATCATAGGGCATAGTATATACGCTGACATATAATTGTCATTTGCAACCAATAAGAAATTTTAATTTGGGATCTCAAGTAGCTCACTAGAATGACTTTGATCTATTCTCCAACTTCTTTGTTGGTCTCAACTATAGTAGAGGTGTGGATTCATTCCAAATACAAGAAAAATATCCCATATTGTACTGGTCCAAGCGGCATGCTCAGACGTTTAGGGATTAACCCTTGAACTACTATAATACATGGTATGTACGCTGTTGTATAACTGGTATTTGCTACCAACAAAAAGTTTTCATTTGAGATCTTGACTACCTCACTAAAACAACATTGATCTATATTCTAACTTCTTTGTTGATCTCAAATGTAACAAAGGTGTGGATGCACTCTATATACAAAAAAAATACCCCGTATTGTATTGGTTGCAAAGGGTTGCCTTGTCCTTTAGGGGTTAAATGCTGGACTGGTCAAGCTTGATCATGTGCCTAGCAATTACAATATTATTTTCTAAAGTTGTAGAACTCAACAATGCATGGTGTCCTCATGAAAATTGCAAGCCAAGGGCAGCTTGAGACCTAACATTGTGTCTTTGAATCTTCTCACAATTTGAGTTATCTAAAAATATGAGTGCACCTAATGAGATAACTTATTGCCTTCCATGATGGATTGTGTGTGTATTCACACTTTTGAAAAAAAATCAAATGAAGAACAACTTTTTTTTGTAGTACATAAACTTTTTTAGGAGCCAAAGGACAAAAAAACGTCCTTTTTGGTGTTTAAGGGTTAACTTAGACATACCCATTCTCGAGCAACTCTTAGTTCCACACCCTACATTTGAGGTGTTCACCATACACTCTTGAACCCAAAGTGAAGCAGTGAATACTACTTGCACAAGCTAATCCTGCCACATGTTGATTGCTAAGGTGGTTTGGGTGGGTTGGAATTGGAACCGTCAAGTGCAGTTATAGGGACACATCCAAGCATTTTTAAGATTAGTCTACAATTGCTTTTAGGGTCCTATGAAATGTAATTTTGCCATTTAATAAAATATATTGTACAATACTTTTTCCACAAAAATGATGTTTCATGATAACTTGTTAAAAGGCTTATCCTACGGATTTTTCTCAAGAATTTTTTGAAACCTTTTGGTACCCCAAACCCTTAAATGCTTAAGTATGGATCTATCTACCTTAAGAGGGGACGGTCACTTGTATCTCCAATAGTACAGCACAATACGGAATGCTTACTAATTGCCTATTTCAGCCATTCAGTTTTTTTGGTGAAATATGGAGCATAATTGAAATGTTTTTGTTAATTTTTTTTTTATCATTGCATCCCTATGCAATACCAAGCAAGTATACCAAATTTTAGTTTCTAAAAACCAAAACTCCATTTTTGGTGAATTATTTTGTACAAAGCTCATGGTTTTACATGATGATTGATTGAACAACATTGGTGGTGAGTTTTTGAGATTTGATTCCATGCATATGTAAAAAACATCCATACGACATCTTTCATGCTAACAAAAACCCCTTAAAGTAACAAAAACTTTATCTACAAAAAGTTCAATGAAACTTATGATAGGCCCAAATTTTGTAAAACATATATTTTTCTATGAAAATCAAATTTTGTTGTCTTCACTTTCTAGACACTCACGCTCAACTCTGACGTAGGTGCTAGCGTGTGCAAGCGCAAGCAGGCAGACTACTGCACAGCATGCAGATTTGTCTTCACGTATAAAGATTGGTGCTTCTCAAAGGTCCACAGCTCAAAGAAATGGGCTTTACGTGCTTGCAACTTTGGTGCACGTTACCACCGCATCTAACGCCGTTTAGTTTTTTTGTCGTTATCTGTAGTGTGGACAGTGGCAACAAGCCCGCTCATAGAGCCTAGTTCACTGACCTTCAGAGGTCGCCAATCATGAATGAAAATTCCCCGTTTTTTGCTACTTTTTAATTCAAACTATTAGGCTGGGTCTCCACCACAAAGTCCGGCTGAAGATTGAGCGCGTGTTTGTTGAAGATTGCTCCATTTTTGCTGCTGTTGTTTTTCTCATGTTAGTTATAAGAGAAGAGCATGGATCCATCAATTTTAGTCAGCTACAATGGGCATAACTTTGAACTGTGTCTCACGCAAGCATCAAGCATCCCTCCCTTGCTTCCAAAAGTGAATTGAAATCATAAGCCGCCATTTTTATTCTGTTTTTTTTCTCTCACTCTCACATTGTTGTTGTAATGCGGTATGATCATAAATATGGAGGGGGGGCAGTTTTGTCGATGCATCAAGTAAACCCTCGTTGCCGTGCATGGCGTGTATGGGTTTTCCCCTCGAGAGGTGCACTACTGAAGGTAGCAACATCTAGAAGCGTTAGTGTTCCCATAACCATCACTTCTAAAATCTTGGAAAATAAGTGGAAGTGAATAGATGTAATTACAAGGATGTACAACATGTGAACATGAAATCTAGGGAATGCTATTTTGTGAGTGTAGAATGGTGAGCCCTGAGTCGTGAGTAGAGTTTTTTTTTCAAAATACTCACTTTCACCTATAATTATGTACATAGGGCCCTATAATTATACTTTTTAAACCTTTATCGTTTAACAAATTTTCTTTTCTTTTAGTTTTTCCATTGATTTTGTGATCAAAATTGATTCCTGCTCACCAAATCTTGACTCACCGCTCACAGGCTCACCATTCTATGCTCATGAAATAGCTAAACCCCATGAAATCTTAGTGTTGGTATTAGATGCAATTGCAATTGGCTCTTTAAAAATTCACAAATAACTTCACAAAATCCAAATAATACATTCAAAAGTGCAAACTTATCATTTTTCTCTTGCTAATAGGATCTTGTAATTTGCTAGATGTTTATTGATATTTGTATTCTTCCTCCTTACAATAGACTTCTATCTTATTTTTGTAATAGTCTTATTACTATTAGTTGGGTTGTTGGGTGTTTGTGTTCCAAGAAGATTAAATGGTGGTTATGGTTGGTTATCTTTATTAGTTGGGTAGTTGGGTGTCTGTGCTCCAAGAAGATTAAATGGCTTGTATGGTTGGCCTCAGGGATGGTGTATACATGGGGATAGGGGGTGGCCGCAGGAGAAGGAGGTGAGCCGCTTAAATTTTCTTGCACAATAGCTGTAGATAAATTTTTACTTTCTAAAAAGAATTAATAAAATCCATAGTTTTAAGTTTGTTCTCAAAGGAGGAGGGATTCTTATAGTAGTTTCTAGTTTATCCTAAAACAACCCAAAAGAATGCACAATAGAAAACCTTCAAGGGAATTAATACCTAACCCTCATTAATTGATAACTTATATTCTATTATAGATAAGAGTTTAGTTAAAACTTATCAACAATTGTCTTTGTTTTCTTTTCTTTAGCTTTAGCTTTAGCAATCCAATTCCTTTTTGCTGCTTTACTCCATAGTTGTCATTCCATTCTTCAATTTTATCTCCAAGGTGATTCTATCTAATTAGACCTTCTTTCTTTATTGATTCTCAATTCATAACTCACAAATCCTCTCTGGGAATTCTATAGATTTAAACTCTCATGTTAATTCACTAGGAATTGCTCTATCTATTTACATCAATATTTTATCCCATAGAAATCCATATTCAAACACTTAAGAATTTAAATCAGATCTTGAGGCTATGGCTATTGTCCCTCATTACAATTCAGCCATATGACTCATGTCTCACTCATCAGGGACTATTGACATTCTCACAAATTCTCTTAGAATCCTATGGAATCAAACTTAGCTCTCAAAGCATTGACACAAAATCTCTTTCTTAAAATACTCTATTCTGATCTCTCAATATAGATTACATTCCAATCTAATCAAACCTTTTCTCATTCTATTGATTACAACACTTAACATTTTTATGGCATTTGTTTGAATCCTTTTAAATCACTCAAGATTAATCCTTTAATTCCACTATCGATCCCTTTCATATTCTCTGGACCAAATACTATTGACTTAATTCTGAGCCTCACAATTAATCTCAAATCAACCACACCCATGCAATCAAACAATAGAAAACTTAACATACATTTTTTCTTATCCAAATCTGGTTTTTATCAATTCTATCTCAATCTACAAATACTCACAGAACTCAAACTATTCTCAATCACGCATTCACTAATCACAATTGATTCCAATTTTACTCTCCAGTACTCACGGCATTCCAACAGCCATAGACATAAAATAATCTAGAATTAATTCCAATCAAATCACACATTAACAGCCAATTCAATTGACTTATACACACATTCACAAATCTCAATCAATCTCAATTTCAACAACGTAAACACAACCACACAATAAACACTCATACACAAACACTCAATACTATTACAAAAATATCCATTTGCATTCAATTGCTTCACACAAATACACAAGATCCTCTATTACTCTTCACTACGTGCCCTCAGCCTCTCGAAGCCTTTCTACTCAATCAATTCATTTGCAATAGACTCCTCTATCTACTTGTGCCCATAGTTGTTAAAATAACCAAATATCGGTTGACTATAGACACTAATTCCTGTAGATTTACCAATTAGCTTTTAACAAATACTAGCCGATTATAGACACTAATTCCTATAAATTTACCAATTAGCTCTTTGCATCTCCAAAACCTGACTTTTAGCATGTAAATCTCGGTAATACTATAGAAAAACCAAAAATTAACAAAATTTTAGCATTTAGAACTTACAAGCTATAGATTCTACGACTACAATAGCCTTTCACCGGAATGGCGAGTGCAGAAGTCCACTAGTATAGTAATGATAGAGAGTGAAGAAGTAGAAGAAGACATACAAGCAAAAGACAAGGTTGCAACAAATGACCTATATTTTTTCATAAAAAGAAAAAAAATGATAACCAAGAACACTAAAAGAGTATAGGTGGATGGAGAGGGACGTCACAGGTCTTAGCAAAGTGCATGAACCTCAAACATGCAAGTAATCTTAACTATATCTTTCACCTAATCAAAGAGTTCTTTGCTAACATTTATTTTCTTTGTATGCAAAATATATAAGGAATTACTACAGCAACACCCTAAATTGCTACTGGGACACCCCCTCTGAGCATGAAATTTGAGAATTTAGTGCTATTTTTGATTTATTAAGTGGTCCATCATTCATTCAATCACAACATAATCACCTCCTTGAAAAAAACATGATAAATACAATTTTGTTTTGAAATATTATTGCACCAATACTATTTTTTGATATATTTTTGCTTTAAGTAACTCAAAAATCCGTTTGAAATTTAAGCACACCTATTTTTTTTTTATAGTATAGCCTTAGAATGATAAAGGTGAAACAAATATTTTTATCCAAATAAAAAAGTCAGTAAAATCAACATTAAAAATCACATTTTCATGCTCAAAGGGGATGTCCGTTAGCAATTTCGGATGTTGCTGTAGTAATTCCCAATATATAACGGAAATAAATGATTTGCAAATGAACATGGAATGTACACATATAGCGTTTTTTTTTACAAAGTACTAGTTGGTAAATCCATTTAGCCAAGCTAGATGAATAATGGTGACTCCATTTAGCATAAGTTGAGATTCGTTTATTAAAAATTAAGAAAATCTCATTTAGCATCCATTTAGCATAAATAAATCCATTTAGCACTCATTTAGCATAGGTTGAGATTTATGTAATAAAATTCCATTTGTATCTTTTGCACTTCTACTTTTACACTTTTACTTTTGTTTAAACTTTACTTTAATTGAGACTTTGATTAAACTTATACTCTACTCTATTTTAAGGTGGAAATAAATTAAAAATGGATTCATTAAACCAACACACATGCATACATCCAATTCTTTTGTATAATAAGACTAGTTGGTAAACTTATTTAGCAACGCTAAATGAGTAATGGTGACTCCATCTAGGATAGAAATTTTCATTTAGCATATGAAATTTCATTTAGCATAGCTTAAAATTTACATAAAAATAAATCCATTTAGCATCCACTTAGCATCTATTAAGCACAAATAAATCCATTTAACATCCATTTAGTATCCATTTAACACCTATTTAGCATTAAAAAATCCATTTGGCATCCATTTAGCATGAGTAAATCCATTGGATATCTATTTAGCATCCATTTAGCACATGTTGAGAGTTATATATTAAAAAAAAAACCTACCTATAACTTTTGCACTTCTTTTTTTTCAAATTTTACTTCACCCAAACTTGTACTATACTCTATGCTTTAATTTTTTAAGTTTTGTTAAACTTGTACTATATTTTGTTTTTAGGTGGAAATTGAACTAAAAATGGATTCATCAAATTGACACAAACCCACACATATGCGTGCACACACATACACACCTAGTTATTTTCCATAATATAAATAAGTAAAAGAGCTTCAATTTTAGTAAGTATAAAAATATAATAGAAAAAAATAGATTAAAATAAAAAAAAGTAATAAAAATTGATTTGGTCTTATACTGCATCTTTTATTTTTCTTTTACTTTGATAAAGCTTGGTATTTTCATATAAATTGGTATCATCCTTTTTATTAAGTAATTGCTCTTGTAGTTCAGTTTTATATATTTTATATTCAATTTACTTTTTTTTTCTAAAAAAAATATCAAAAATGTCTTGTTCTCTTTGTAACATGTATTTTAATTCAAAACATCAACTAGAAAAGCATGAACAAAGTCAAATACATAGATGTCAACTTCACATTGGTCCAAAAGTTCATGAGAAGCAACAAAATATGTCTGTAGATGGTAATTACAGTCTAGAAAACATACAAAAATTGAAAGCATTAGATATGTCAATTTCTGAAGATGTAAATGGAGTTATCTAATGCCATAAACTAGAAACTCCACTTTTTGAATTTGACCAAGAAGTGTAACTCAATTATCTCAATCATGCCTGTTAATAGAAGAGGATAAAATATTAGATATATACATAGATAAGTTTTTCTCAAATCATAAATGTGAAGAGTATTATAATAAATTAGAACTCATTTATGATCATGGAGGATTTATTGAGAGAGATGAACTGAAAAAGGAGACACAATAATGATTAGTTGGAAGCACAATACCATCAAAGACAAGTTTGCTATGTAAGTACATTTCACTTAAATGATTATGTTGTTGTAAATAGTAATTATATTATTATTTTAAAATATGTATTTTAATATATTAATTTATTATACTAATTTAAAAGCCCTTATAATTCTCAAATATACTTATGTATTTATAAACATGTTTACAATATGCACAATCATATAAACTGCTGAACAACATAAAACCGGGTGCTGAAGAAATGTACAAATTGAGAAAAGTCTTTATAAACAACATGTATAAATTTTTGAAGCTCGCGTTTCTTTCTTAGGTTCAAGAGTTGGAGAATCTACATTCTACAGCAGTTCCCAAAAATTGGGGAAGATTTGGTGATACACTATTTTTTTTGATGGGTGTTATAAAGAACTATTGGATAGCATCACATTGCAATATTGGCAATTCACACATGGGATTTATCATGTGGTTTACTAAAAGTGAGATATTTGTTTTTTATAATTAAGGTTCATGAAAATTGTGAATCTAATATTAAAAAAATTGATCAATTATTTTATGTTTTAAAATTTCTTTAATTTTAATAGTTAAAAATATGTATTTTAGAATATTATTGGCATTTTTGTTTTACTTATCATTATCACACAAATTCTTATATTTTACATTCTAATTTGAATTTGAATTTACAGAAGCAAAATTTGGAATACTAAGAAAATGTGAAGAATTTGGCTACAAGACTATGGCTTTTACATCAAACCAAAAGTTGGATTAGTGTTGTTGTTAGATTTGAAAAATGTAAAGCATAGAACTCTACCAAATATTATATTTTATCAACTTGAAGTTGCTCTTCTAACAAAAAAATCTACTTTAGATGCTTTTGATAGAATTTACAAGAAAGATGGAAGAGAATAGAAGATTTAGACACCATCAAAAGTTAGAAATGTGAATATAAAATTAAATAAAAGAAAAAATGATTTTTTCCTATATATCAAATAAAAAATAGCATTGTAATGAGTGCATTTTGTGACGTTATTTTTTTGCCTTCCATGATAAACCATGTATCTCTCCTCCTAGTATGCTCAAAAAAACTATCTAAGTCAAAAACTTGGCGTTGATCAACAACTATAATTTGGGTGTGTAAGCCACCAATTCTGCCTTTTCCTTGTCATGGAGCATTGTCTCTAGCCTTAGCCTAAATCAAATGGTGAATTTACTTAATTTTGCCTGGATTGTTCACTTTGCTTCATTCTATCAAAACTACATTGGGTTGCATGTCGATGACTCAAACCAAAAGTGGGCGGTCTATGGTCAATCAAAAAATAAATATTAAAAACATGTTATTTGATACATGATGTGAATAAAATATTTAACAAACACACATTGTTTGATTTTTTGCTTACATATATTGTGTTCACAACAAAGCCCTTTATTCACCATGGTATCCAAGTTTGACGCACTAAGAGAACTTTGTTGGTGTCCTCATTGTGGAGGAGAACATATGAGAGACTCTCAAATAATAGACATCCATGTTGATTAGAAATGATATCATTTGCAAGCTCCACAATCATTTACACAAAAATACAGAGCAAGGAATACGATTCCTAGAGATAAGCTCAATAAAAGTTCCTCTTCAATACCATTGTGGCTACAATTTCTATAGCTTCATTTGAATGATGAACTCAAATGAGCAAGAAAATCAATAACAAGATGCAAAAAATGTAATACATATCATAGATAAATAATGTTTTATAATCTTTGTGTACATTGTTCATGCTTATGAATTTTATGTTTTGTGTGATTAGTTAAACAAGGATCACAAGAAGATTTGATGGATGACACCACTTCCTCTTCTACCTATAGTTCTTTGTTACAATTTGAATAGAATCCATTAGAACAACAAAACATGAAACTCCACTACTCCAAGAAGATGATGAAAACTTTGACTCTTTCATTGATCATTTAAAGAAACAAGATGTCACCTTTGTTTATGTTGGTTATGACATATGATTGCTATCATTTAATGTGCTCTTGCTTGAATGGAAAGTTGTAGGCCGAGTAACAGATGAATTATTTATTGCCTTATTGGAGTTGTTGAAGAAAACACTAAAGCCCACAAGACTATCTAATAATGATTAGAAAGTCAAAGCAAAGTTACCGGCAGTTAGATTATCTTACAATTGCATATATGCATGTAAATGCAATATTAATATGATATATTATAAGATAGAGCTCAAAAGACTTTGTGTGCAAAGCGCAATGCACCTCGTTAGCAATCTAGAAAAAGAAATACACCATGGAAGGTTCTAAGGTAATTTCCTAAAATTCCTCAAACTTTTAGATTTTTGAAAAGACCTACAAAAGCCTCTCTCTTTTTAATGGTTATAAAAAGGTTAAAAGTTTAGATACATATTAGAAGGTTCCAAGTGATTGTGAAGCTTGACAACACATTGATCAACACTTAAAGTTTGAAGACCATGAGAGTGTAAATGTACATATGGAAGTTGCACGTGATGGTTTGAATCCATATAAATCATCATCTATCAAGTGGTCCACATAGGCGGTTACAGTGCTAAATTACAACTTACCTCCAAATTTGATCACCAAACCATTGTACATGATATTGACCCTTCTTATTCTAGGGAAAAAACAAGTTCTAAACATTGATGTTTATTTGGAGCCTCTTGTTATGAGCAATTGTGGGAACGGGTAGATGGTGAAGATGTTTCAAGATTAGTAGTTAAGTTGCTATTGTGAAAATTTTGCTCTTCTTTGAATCATTTGTACAATCTTCCAAACAAAAAATTATTTGACTTATGATTGTGTATTTGTTGATGCCTTTCAAAATGGATTTTTGTATTTAAATCAAGCCATGATTCTATTGTATTTTTTAAAACATGTCATTGTTGTGTTACTTGTAGTTATAAATCTTTTGATTTCAACTTGAAGATAATATTTTTAATTTTTTGTAGATGGTCAATTGTCAATAATTTCCATGATTCTCTTAAGAACTTTAATTTTTCATTACATGTCAAAGAAAAACACAAATCAAAAGCATCTTGATGTGAACTATTCATGGTTTGTTGGAATACAATATGATTGTTGGATGTACAATTTGTGGCTATCATTTGTGTCCATTATGTGGGGATCATCTAAAAGGAAGATATTTAAAAGCTTTGAAAAAATTTGTATTTATAGATCATCATTGTTTTTTGGATCCAGATCATCCATTTTGAAATGAATCCAAGATCTTAGAATATGAACAAAAAATTAAAAAAGTTCCCTAACAACTTTCTAGACAAGAATAGTTGGAAGCATGCCATACCTATAAAATTACTTAAAAATGATTGTCAATTTATTTAGATTAAAATACAAGAGAATTGTTGATTTGAAACCTAGTGGATGGCACACATGTTGAAAAAAATGTTTGCTCCAATATTATGAAGCTTGTATTGGGATTGCATGATACTAGATTTGTTAGAGAGCACTTGGAAAACATGAAGATTAGGAAGGACTTGTGGTTGACCAACATTGAACTTGCTCCCACAAAGAATGTACTTGTGTTAAAGCCTTCCAACTAAATGCTTTTTGGGTTTTGGATGAGATACAAAAGAACATTTTTATCAACAGAGTGACATCATTGAGATTTCCTTCCGAGTTGGCATCAAATCCCCATGCATACTTTGGAGGAGAAAATGGTGACACAATACAACATTTAAAATTACATGACTTTTGTACATTAATGCAACATGTGATTCTAGTGGCATTACAAGGATTATTGCAACCAGGGCCACGCAAAGCAATATATTGCTTGTGTTGTGTTTTTCAACAAGTAAACAACCTAGTAATAAATTTAACAAACTTTCTGATGCTTTTGAATGATGCCATTCAGACATTGTGCCTTTTAAACAACAAATTGCCACCTACAATTTTTACCATTAATTTTCACCTAATGAACCATCTTGTGAAGAATGAGATTGTGCGGGATTATTCATTCACGTTGGATGTATCTAGTGGAGCAATATTTCAAGATGCTCAAGAGTTTTGTGAAAAATTTGGCTAGGCCTAAATGCAATAGCGAATTGTATTGGTTGTCCAAGAATATATCATTCCTCTTTGTGCATGTTCCAAATGTGCAATTGACATTGTATTAAAAGAAATTAGAAGATCGCATTTAAAACATTTCTCAAGATGTTGTGGTATTTCAAAGGCATGGATAGAAAGAAAGAACTCTTTCCAATGACATTAGAATACATATTGACTAGTTTTTTTTATCAACAATATGGAAATACTAGCTCCTTGGCATCAAGGCTTATTTTTCTGGCTGCATGCAACCAAATTTGCATTTTATTTATTCAATTTCCTCCAATGCTTCTTCATCCCTCTACAATTCCACCAATCTTGGATGGACACCAAGGCTTCTTCCTATTCATGAACAATCTCAAAAAAATAAACCCTACTTGGGATTTGTAAGTATTTTTTCCTCTTGCATTATTTAAAAAAATACAATAAATCACTACAAGTTTGTCAATGATTTACCAATATTATATTCTCAATTTATTCTCAACATATAACAAGCTTGCTTGAATTGAGACAATTTCAAGTTCTAAAAGGCAGTTAAAAGCCACAAAGATGTTGATAATGTTGATAAAAGTGAATAAATATGGCATACTCATTTGTGCAAAATTGCATTTGACATGAATTAAAAGTATGAAATAAGAATAATCTACTTTTCAAATTCTAGTACATTTTGTCCCCTTGAGTTGGTTTTTCAAATATGTAATCACTTTTGAATTTGATGAAAGATTGAATGTGTGGGAGGGAGTTTTAAAAAAGACTATGACTTAATGTCCAAGACTCTATATTCTTTCTTTGTGGGTTTTTTTTGGATATATTTTAAAATTAAAAAACTTCGTAAAATTCTAATTGCGTTTTAAAATAACCACTAATATTAAAAATCACATGGTTTTGTATATAAATTTAAGGTTTAATTGTGTAGCCATGGGACTCATGTTCTAAAAAGCATAAAATACATGCAACAAAAAGCATAAAACCATATTCAATTAAAGTCAACAGTGTTTATTATAATTATGAATTTAAAATTCCATATGTTGTTATATGAGAATGAATCTTGTGTAGGGAGTTTAACAAACATACGGCAAATGTAGTCCAACAATGATTACAATTTAGAAGTGCTTGGAAAAATGAAGACCAAAAAGACATGTTTCAGTATATATCCTTTGGAATTAGAAGAACTTCAATTTCATGAGTGGTTCAAATAGGAGATCAAAGCAAGATACAGAAGAGGTGAAGATATGGTTGATGAGCTTCACATTGTGGCTAATGGATGCCCAAGATTAGCCTTGTCATAAGGTAGAAGCACCCAAATGCGACACTTACCTCAGATGTGGTAATTGGGAGGGTCTTCTGAGAATCTGATGGCATGGGCTAGTTAGGAAATGGATACAGATGCAAGGAAAATTGTTATTGGAATTTTTTGACATCACATGAATAAATTATGAATTGTTGCAGACAATTCCCTAGACTTACTTATTGTAAACACTAGACCTTTGAAAAAGCGACAACAACAAGACTATGTCATGCGCATGTCACACCCAATCAAAAACTGCCACCTACACAATTTCTATTCCTTTATGTCAATTTGTGTGTCTGATTTGGGTGCATTTGTGTCTTGTTTGAGTGCAAATCTATCTACTTTAGGTTTAATTTTAGATGTTGGAGAACGACTGGTGTTGCAATTGAGTGCTCCTACCATTGACTATAGGAAATCAATGATCCAAAACAAGAGAAGCTGATGCTACATATTACGCGGTCAGTTTTGTTGTTTTAGGTAAATCCTCATGCAACATGAAACCGGTGTACAATATTTTGAAGATTTTGTTGGATGCATTGACCAGATACTAGAATTGGACTTCGCCTACACTAAAAAAAACTCTTGTATTATGCACAGTTTGGGGCAGCAAAACAAATGCCACGTATATCTATCAAAATAGATGAATATGTTTTCACTGTGTTTGATCCTTCAAAGAATATTTCAAGATCAAGAGTATATGGTAATCCATGTGCACAACCTTCGAAGATAAGACAAGCTTACACTTGTCTTGTTGACAATGATCCAAACTAGATCATTATAATTGAAACAATTCCGAATGAAATGGGCTCCAAAAGAAGGGATACACCGAGATTAACAAGAAGAGAATTGGAATGCAACATGGAAAAGGAATTGGCACTTTCTCCATCTCAATCAAAGGCTCAAAGCGTGGAGGAAAAGTTTTAACGTTTTCAAGAAAAGCTTAATGTTGGTTCTAGATTGGATGTAAACTATTTAGATACTGATGAAGAAAATATCAATGAGGATCCTAGGCTTGAGCCAGAAGAGGATGAGAAAGAGGAGGAAGAGTACCAATATTTGGAGAGAAGTGACGAGATTCATAAACATGCAGATTATGGCATTGTAGACAAAGATGACTTTTTGAGCACTGACGAGGAGCTCACTGAAGAAGAGGCAAGTAATGAAGAAATTGAAGACCAACGCAAACAGATAATGCCTTTCAACCTTCAATTGGCTACTCAATCACATCGGGTAGAGGAGAATGAGGAGGTTAAAGGCGATGCTAAAGGCAAGACAATATCAGAAGAACAAGATGTACCAGTAAAAAAAAAAAGGATGAAGGCACTTCAAATCCTTGTCAATCAAAAAGGACAAGGATTTCAAATACTAGATACAAAGATTTTATTTGAGATTGTAATCATTGAATAAAGCAACAATATCTTAATACTTGCTTGTCTAAAGTAATTCCAATTGCTGAAGGCTCTTCACTATCTTAACATTAAATGCTTTGATTTTAATTAACCCCTTCTATTGCTACTACGCCTTCAATGTGGGAGTTTTGAGTTACAAACATAAAATTAAAAAATCCCTTGTATAAAACATTGAGTTGATTGAAACACTTTGTGGCTTCAACAACTAAAATCTTTTGGACTACAGGTTTGATAGAGATTTGATGGTTTGATAGAGTTTTAATAGTGATACTAGAAGAGGGATTTTAAACAATTGGAAAAGTTTGAAGTCATGATGTTTACAAGTTTTGAGACAGATTTCTTCAGGAATTATACATTTCAGGGAAATTTTCATGGGTACCTTTGAAGTTTGCCATATTTTCATAGACACCCCTGCTTTTTCAGAAATTTCACAGATACCCTTGGTTCTTCAAGAATTTCACAAATAGGATTAGACCAAAATTTTCAGGCGGTGGTTTTGTTGTGCATGTCACTTCCCTTCTTCCTTTGTGCCCATATATAACAAGAAAGAACAACAAAAACACCTGAAAATTTTGGAGCAAGGGTATTCGTGAAAAATCTGAATAACCAAGGGTATCTATGAAAATATGGCAAACTTCAAGGGTATCCATGAAATGTTCCATGTATAGATCATAAGCGTTTACCACGTGACTTCGTAGCCCCTTCGCTTTGGAGGTGAGATTTCATATTCAAAATATCTCCAAAGATCATAAAAACTAAAAGAGGTCACTTTCTGGTAAGATGACATACAGAAGTCCAAAAATATAGTTAAATGATAAACTCTATGCTAGTTAGTGAACCATTAAGATATTACAAACCTTACTATTTCATCTCGGATATTCAAATAATTGTAAGCACACAACCCAGTAGATAAGCAAAACTACTTATAGAATTGTAAATTGACTTGCGCTGAACAAACTAACATTAAATAAAAAATGTGTTCCCTGGCAAGTCCATTCGCTGGAAAGGCTCCTTCAGAGGTTCCCTAGTACGTGCTTGTGAGTTGTCAATGATTAAACCGCTTAGACGCTGGCAGGTCTTGAGACAGACACATTCAAGCCAATTTGGAACCTCCAGAGGTTGGCACTGGTAAAGTGACAAAGTTTTATTTCTTTCAGTAAAATCTGCGTTGGGAAGCAAGCTAAGTTTCTGCTGATCCTTGACGGAGGAAGTCCCACATAGTGCAGCAATGCTAGACAGAAGATGGCACAAATATTTTGAAAAAAGACAATATTCGGAGACACTGATCAGAACTCAAACCGCTCGTCAAGAACTCTGTTCAAAATTGTGCACATACTGGGTAAGTAACCACCCTGCGCTTCTGAATTTGCAAGGCACAAATAAAGATCTAGATTGCAAAGTTCCAAATGTCCTCAATAAATTGCATGAACTGTACAGAACCAAAAGTTTGTGCTTGTGGGTATGGCACGGGTAGTAGCTGAGAATAGGCACATGGGTCCAAAAACATTGGCAGTGAGGGCATTTGAGGAGCCAGAGATGGTGCCACTGTGGACCTAATGCTTCGTAAAGAATAGCTCTTAACGCAATGGAATACACAAGGCTGGGGATGTAGGAGAGAATTACTCTGGAGCATTTTCTTCTTCACTGTCGCTGTAAAAGTATGCTGACGCTTGTTTCTTATTTCCCGCACTGCACATGGCACAAGTACATACATCTCACATGTCATGCCGATGCACAGTGGCACAACAATCAAACAAACAGAAATGATGTTGCATCTTGCTTACAGACCATGTGCACAAACAGGGGGTATCTAGTATAGGCATTGAAGCACTTGCCAATACGAAAATCAACATCCTAGGCAAAGAATATGACCTTCAGACAGCAAGATTCGCCAAAGCAAGCACATGACATCAACTTTATCCATTGTGCACAAACTAAGTCTAAATAATGCACCAACAAGTCATCAAGACAGTAATCTAGCATACATTGTGGAAAACTGGGAAACAGATAACCTAACTTGTTTTATCAACAGAAAACCATAGTATGTAGAAAAGTTGCAAAACTGCCACCATACCTGGCTGCTGGCACACTGCTCTCTCTTGGTGCAACTTGCCATTGTTGACCAGAGGGTGTATTTCTAGAACCAGAACTCTGACGACCAAACTCAGAGGCGCTAGCATCATCTGCAAGTTCAAATACATGGTTAACTAGTGACTCCTGATTCAGTTTCACTACATTTTTATCAACATGCATTTTAGCTGGCATGTGGTGCAGCAGCCGCAGGTAAAGCCAGACATGATGCTCAAGCTATATAAAAAGACAGTAAAGCACTTGCCAGTATTTCCTCAGAGCAAAATTTGATCTAATCTAAGCCAACAACATCCTTCATATACTGTTAAATAGAATAGAGTTACCGACTACACTTTTTCATCAGGTGGGGGACTCAGAGCGACTAACCCAAGTGAAGATTGCCAAGAGCCTTGCTAGAATTTTCCACGGACAAGGTCCTTCTAGTTTGACTGCCACCATGCAAGTGGAAGCGGTAAGGTGGTATAAATGTGCAATTAACAAAGATTTCAGAAAGATAATTTGCACATCTATGTTCTTTCATGGCAAGCAAAAAAATACTTTTGGTAAGAAATGAAGCTGACGAGTCAAGTCAAAATAAAAGCATTGGACCAGCCATACAATTTAGCAGCAGCAATAATAAAAATAAAATAAAACTGAACATGAAACATCCCAGTCATGGCATTAATCCAGTAACAGCAAAAAATAGAACAATCTGAAAAGACGCAGGATGCTTTGATTTCTTAGATGCCAGTTCAGTCTTCAGAAGCTGTTGCGACTGGTCTAAGGTGAAGACCGTCATAGGTTCCAAGCTTAAAAGACTGTAATATGCCTCCATTGTCTAGAATGTAGCAGAGGTGGAACAGTCTTTCGTAATGGCTTGCACACTCCAGTTCCTTACCACAATGCCTAATTAAGTCAACCTAAGTGGAAGAGAAGCAAAAATCCGTACAAACCAGTAAAAGTTGCAAAGGACATACAAAACTAAAATTTATTTCTTTAATTTAGAAATTACCTGGTGCTGTGTTCCCCTACTTGACCCTTTCCATCTCCTTTCTCAGTGCGTGGAGGTGGGTTCACATACAGGTTGTCATACTCCTGGTCCCTCCAAGCGCTTTCTTTCTTTTTATGCAAAAGATTTCCGTTATGAGGTTCATCTTGCTCTGACCAGGAGTAATCTCTTCTTTTGCTGTCATTGTCCCTATCTCTTGATCCTCTTGGATAAGTTCCACCAGCGTCCACACCAGGCACATCTACACCAACATTCCAACATCTACATGTTGTCACGAACAGTAAATATTCACCAATGAAGAAGAGCAAAGCTTCTGAAACCAGACAGTGCAAATTGTTAACCCGCAGATCGACATAAATTTAATAGATGGACACCAAAAACAAGTTTTTCGGAAATTTTCACACTCACCAGTTGGTTGATCGCTTGCCGAACCGTTGTTGCTTCCTCGAGTGCCAGAAGCCGACCGTACAGCACCGCTATATGCTGGCAACCTGAGGATAATGAGCTAGTGAGACGAAACAGGACCGAAAAAAGCTTTTGAAACTGAAAAAACACATACAAAGATGATTCTCAAGGAAGCACAAGAAAGATATTACATGATATGGCGTACCCACTGTTTCGTCGATGATGTGGTAAGTCAGCTAAGTGTGCCTGTGCTCGACTTGAAGACTTCTCATAGAGCTTCTGACTGTCATCATAAAGTCTTGGGCTGCTTACGCCGTCACTAGACACCCCCTACGCAATAAGGCTGAATCAGTTCACTTTATATCTGAGCAGAAAAACTAAACATGTACGACTTGATCAGATGCGCTCTCTAGTTGCGCACACAAACTATTCATACTTATAGCAAATAAATTATAGCTTCAATTCTCCCAGAGAAAAGATGAAAAGCCAGATAGGGGCCCTCTACGATCAAAGGAACTCAGGCTCCGCATCAAGGATGGCGTTATTACGATGCTTCATGAAGCTCATGTCACCAGAGTCTATGCTGCTAATTCATGCAAATAGAACACTCCTTGCTAGTAGAGAGGCCTTCAGAAATTGAAACCGAGATGAAAAATAACAGTATTCCCGATTGTAGACCACGCCACACTCCACAAACATTTCAACATCGTTGAGAAGGTTCAAAGGGGTCAGGATAGAGAACTGGGACTTACAACTAAGTCTGCCTCAGAGCGACTTTGAAAGGAGTTGTCATACGATCCTCCCACAGGTTTTTCTGATGCCTTCTTGCTGCAAAGGATGAAACTCATTGTGGATTAGTGGACCAGAGTTTTCAACGCACCAGGTAAGAGTAGATGGTGTACACGTGACAAGCACATAAGTACATGTGACATACTAGAAAGGGTGAACTTGAAGACAGAGGTGATCGTACTTGGACAATGACACACGAGACTCGAGAGCTTCAGAAGGATCCACTACACTGAAAGACTTTCCACTCAACTGCCTGGGACCTCCTGCTGCCCCATGTCGTGAATGTTTGGCTTGCGCCACAGGTCCCGTAACTGGTGTGTCCTTTTGCTGCACACACGACAAGCGACTTAAATTGAGTCAAGAGTTTCCTCAATATGCATCCAACAGTAGTAAAATTCTGTGAGACAAACAACCCTAAGTCCTCTCTTTTATTTTGGCGTGACTTCAACAATCAATAAAACAGAACTCCCACACCAGAGAGCGCCCTTCCCAACCAATAGCTGCGAAGCGTTGACTAAAATTGCCATCACAAAATGTCCAAAAAGAAAAAACCCATATTAAACATAAAATCCGAAGATATTATTATTAGTAGGAGGCCTTTTAACAATTACACGCAGTCTTGGTCTTGACTGATGCACAGGCCTCGAGGCAATAACAAATGCTCATATGCAGCTCCCTTCCATGTCTGTGATAAATGAATCGCAACATATTCAAGGTTGTGCAGACAGTCGCTTGTGCGGACTCTTCCACCTACCTCGTTAAAAAAAGATTCCACGATGGCCAGCAGCAAAGGCTGCGAATCATGATTGTCTGGTTTGGGTTCACCGGTGAGTCCTAAAATATCCTCCAATTCGGTTCGGTTGTAGGCCCTAGGCTGCACACCAAAAGAGAATCATAGGAAAATGTGATACTCCATGAAAGTCACAGCATCATGGTGCACAAGCGTCAGACGCAAGAGCTTAAGCTACATAACAGCAATACCTGATTGAGCTCTGGCATATAAACCTTCATCGTATGCTCCAACTCGCACCACTCCATGTACTCGCACACCAATGCCATCAACAATTTCCCTGCTCATCACAAATAGGTCAACAAAAAGTGTAACTGAAGAATGTCTGAATCATAAATTACTAGGGCACGATGAACTTCATGCATTAGTTCGTAAATTGCAAACATGATAACATGTACCGCCATACACAGCTCCGATGAAGGTTGCAAAGATCGCTCACACCAGGACAGAAACTAAAGGAAAAAGAATCATGAAGGAGCGAGTGCTGAAAGAAAATTAAAATTATAGTTCTGTGAACAAAATACAATGACATGCCTGAAGAAGAAGTGTGCAATTTTTTTGCCCGCTCATTGCATGTTCCAAGCAAGGAAAATGTTGTGGAGCCATTGCTTTCTGCTTCATGATCTTGTTCTTCCATGGCTTGAAAGACATTTGCTCTCAGCTCCGCCTGGAACATTGGTAAACATGTCAGCACATCGTACTCTCATGTAGATAAATTACGAATACCTTTGATCTTCCAAAGGAACATATATTCTTGGTCTAAACATTTCGGACGTGATGCTTCCTCTTGGCTGTTGATAGATTGTGCAAGGTCCAATAAGTTGAACTCAAAAAAGATAGTATTGAAGCTTGTTAATGCATACAGGAATCCTTAATGGGATATAGTAGAGAATACGTGTCATCGACGGACCTCAGTGGCTCCTACTCGCAAGACTAACCTCTCAAAGGTAAAAAATGAAACAAACCCTAACGGAGATCCTTGCACTCAACTACAAGTTATTACCTGTAATGTGACACATTACATCCTTCCATAAAGATGAAAAGGCACATTCCAGGTAAGCAAAAATTTCCGATCCACTTAAATACTCCAAAATACCAGAAAATCCATCAACTTTACGTCATTGTAAAGTTTCTCGACGAAATCCAGCTCACACTTTTGTGCATAATCCCGCAACTATCAAAGCTTAGAACAAAAAGAATAGGTCACAAATCCAAGCAGCACACGTAACGTTTCCTGTGAACTGGACTGGTGGAGAAAACGTACTCGAATTCTGGCCAGTACGCCCTTCTTCTCCAACGTTTTCGTAACAAGTGTTTTAAGATCCACCATCTCCCGCATGTAGTCGTCCATAGCTGCTCCTTGCAAATAAAACACGCCTTCTCACAGGCCTGACGTAATGATAATACGACACACGTCAAGGCGGCCTCTTAAATATATCAATCCACCTCTTCAGAGCTGATCGTTTCTCAGAGCCTCAAAGAACAAGAAAAACCGGACTGCGCTCACTCACAAGGCGGGATCCACTCTACCAGGTAAAAGCAAAGCAACGTTCTACAGCTTTAAAAAAACAAATGTGCCAAAGAAACCTCACGCAGAGCTCCTTTCAACAAAACGCCCTTCCATCTACCGTCCACACGATTTGACACAATGTCACTAAGGCCATTGCTGCCATTGCTGGAGGTATAAAAAGTTATAGCGTCAAATAAACTACTAATCCGACAAGCCAAATACCTCACGAATGTTTCTAAACCTAAAACTTGCCAAAAACACTACTAAGCTTAATCCGAGAAGCCAAATAAGTTACCTCACGAATGTTTCTAAACCTAAAAACTTACTTCCAAAGCGTCGCCAATACTTCTAAACAAAATCCAGAGGTCCACGGCACAATGCAGGTAGTTCACACAATACTAAGGCCAGCTAAGAATGCAGAAAAGCCGGTTTGCGTCCGTCTGCCACACTCTGGAGCTCGGCAGAGATTGTTGAATAGGTAGGCTTCAAGAGGAACTAAGGTAAGGTTTTCTGGCGAACCACGGCATGGCCAAGGGCGAGGGTGGAGTCGATCGGTTGCGGCAGAAGTGGCAGGCTCTAGGGTAGCGTGATGCTTGACCAAATGGTAATGATTTTGCAGCTTGCGATTGATGCAAAGCTTCGATTGATCTGCGGGGAAACAGCAGAGTGGGAGGGGGAGGGGGAGGGGGAGGGGGAGGGGGAGGGGGAGGGGGAGGGGGAGGGGGGGGCA